>MQRK01253641.1:0-12472 GCA_001938485.1 Girardia tigrina
AATATTTAATCAAAAACTATATTAATCAAAGAAAGATGACCACTGAAAATTGTTGTGAAGAATCTGTTTGTGTTGTAAATAAATGTTTGCATTCAAATTGTGATGTTGTTAATAATAAGAATTTTATTTCATTTACAAAAACAATTCTTTGTCTCTGTTCGATGACCCCTCGGAAAATGGAAGTGCTTTTGTTTGAAAAACTTTAAATTAAAATATTAAAAGAGAATCTGCCAATAGAACTTCACAGTAATTTTTATATCATAGCCTGAAAATACAATCAAGCAAATCAAAAATATAATCATTCGGGTATAAGTATTTTGGTGAGTGGGTGCCACGAACCGGTCAAGTCCGATGGCCACTGGTTGGCGCGTCGATAGGTGTCGAACTTCCGTCCCGTATCTTCGGCTCTATTGCAGTTGGTGCAGCTCGGATTGGCGGTTAGTCTGACCCGCTCGTCGATCGGTAATCCGAATGTATGGCCGGTAGAATCGAGTGAAGTTTTCTATTGATAATATTAAAAAAGTTAGCGATCAATTGAATATTTATTGTAGCAAAAAAAGGAAAATAATACAACAACGAATATGTATTTTTTCAATTCATATTTTCTACACTAATATTTATTATTATATAAAGGATCAATTTCTGTTTTTTTAATTAGTTTTGGTATTAATTATTAATATTATTTTTTGACGGTATCATTCAAATGTTGATAGGGGTTTTCGAAAAAAACCTATCCAAAGATCATCGGGTAACAGGAAGGGAAGATTGAATGCTATGTGTTGTAGGAAGGTTGATAGGTTCTTGATTTTTGTGTAATGTTTGATGGTCATTGAATCGGTGTTTATAGTCGTTGATACGCTCTTGTGGTGTACATTTTATTGTTCAAGGTAGCGGCGGTGTTTGTAGCGGTGATTGACGAAGGTTAACTAGGATTTATTCGTGCTGGTTCTGTTTCTGTTAAAACTTTGTTAGAAAAATGAACACGCTTGTACTGCTTGTAAATGGCGGAAACCAATCTATTTTGTTTGACTTTGGTGTTAATAGTAAATTTTAAAATTGGAGATGCATTAATGGCTGCAGAGATCTCTGAGGACTTCAGAGGCTGAGGGGTTAAACGTTTATTCTGGAAATCAATCAATATTCCGAAATGACTAAAACAATCGGTACCTAGAATGCGGAATTCGATATCAGCGACGATGAAGCGCCATGGGAAAATGTTATTGAAGCCAGGGAGGTTGAAATATGATAAAGTAAGCTAACTGATAAACTTGTAGTATAATGATGAGTGAGCTTACTTTATTCTTGTAACGAAGTCTATTAGCAACATCACAATTTGAGAGTGAACATTTATTAACAACACAAACAGATTCTTTACAACCATTATCAGTGAGCATCTTTCTTTGATTGATATAGTTTTTGTTTATGTATTCCAATCTAAAAATTAAATAAATAGGACAGGTTTAATACTAACTTTTAATTTCTCAAAATTTTATAAGATAAAAATGCATTAAGTAATTTTTAAAATAAACATTAGTTTTTTAATATATATTAAATTTAATAAGTTGAAATTGTTTACTAAAAATATTATTAAAATTTATAATTATAAAACTTTTAATTAATTAGTATTTAAAAATTAGTCTCATTAAATTAATTTCATTAGATTCAAATAATCAATCAAATAACATATCAATTCCATCTGAGTAGGAGAGTCACAAATCTAAACAGCATACAAACAACAAACTTACAACATTCCGAATTTTCCCTCACAAAGTCAACTAATCAAAATAATTTAACTCTATAACGATCGATTAATGGAATTCTACGACAATACACACCCGAATTAAAATATATGGAGTCATAAAAATTTTTTTACACATATAAACAATATGTTAATTAATTAAAGAATACAACCGAAAGATCTTTTTTAGACAAACAACAGTGCTGTTTTGGATTAGTTGTTATGAAATGAGTTAAGGTATAAATATCCAAGGGAAAAAAAATAATCAATAAAGTAAGTTATTCTTCTTTGTATCTGTAATTTCAGATTGGAGCAGAAATAGCAGGAGATAGAGCATTTTGGTTTAGTTGTCTCATTTTCTGTTATTTCTCCAAAAAATAAAACTTGGACTTTGAGAAGTATTTGTTACATCAATTTCAGAAATCATTGAAACTCAATTTATATATTTATTAATAACAATTATTCAAACAAAATTTCCTACTTTTTCCTAAATTTGTAATCAATCCGCCGATCTCTATCTTCCAATAATTTTTCATTTATTTTAAATTATAATCAAATCAAAATAATTTTTAATTTTAAAATTTAAAAAAAATATTTAAGAAAATTATTAATTTACGTATATTTAGTTTTTGATGAAAATATTTATTTTTCTTAATTTGTTGTTTATTTTAATATTTTTATGTTTTTAAAATTTTGTTTTTCTCATGAAATATTATATGCTGTGTAACACTAATAACAATAAATAATTAATAAAAACCCGTAAGACAAAAAGCTATATTTAAATTCTGCAAAATTCGATCTTATTAAAACAAACTTTATTATTTCATTAATTCATTTCCACATCCCAACCAGATTCGTCATCATCCGAATCTAACTCCATGACGTAATCATCTAAATGTTTCGGTCTCCTTCGAATGCGCACCTCTTTGCTAGTCTCTACTTCATCATTCTCTGAACTAGATTCAATCTCGATTGTGCGATGCGTCTGGTTCCACTCTTCTTGACCGCAAATCACTAAAATGCTTCGGTAAACGTACATCTTCACACTCAAACAAATATTTCCAACATGACAACTTTTTTATTACCGTCCCTTTTAGCCAATGTTGAGTACAATACAACTTGTTGAGTGAATTTTTGTTTGAACATCACCAATTGGTACTCACAAAAAGCTCTACCCTTATTTGTTGAATTTTCCGTCTTCCCCACCGCTTTATCTTTACACATAGTACCTGAATAATTATAACATCCGACTTGGAGTTTATTTACCAACAGACGGTGTATTATTGTACCACCAAAGCGCTTCATCTATTGATATATTTGATCTAGCTGCAATTCTTTTGATGGTTCTATGATTTCGCTCAACAATTACATTACCGCTGGGCTGATTACTAGACTGATATATTAACTCCACTTTCCAATGATCCATTAAATCCAGAAAGTCGTTCGCATAAAATGTTGCATAATTATCCATCAAAAGTTCGCAAGGAGCGTCCCTTTCACCAAATATCGAGTACATCACTGGTACAATCGAATTACTACTTTCATCTCGAATTTCTCTCCAAATTGCAAACCGAGATGGTCCACAATTAATTAAGCTCAAATCATTTTTATTATTGAACTTTGTGACAACAATAGCCAATCTTAACCAATTTACATTCACAGATAAACTGCTCTTCTTCCATTTAACCGGCATTGGACCGATAGATTGACACTGTTGACACCCTGAAATTAATTTTGATATATCCTTATCAGTCACCTGAATATTCTCTTCTTCACACAAATACTTCATTCGGTTCGCACCCCAATGAAATCGTTGATGCACTTTTTCTAACTTCTGAATCTCGTCTGGCATCGTAAAAACTCAGAAACCTTTCGATAAGAATTTTGATATTCTGCTCAGATCATCTACCTTATTAAAATGACTGGGCACAAACTCTATCATTAACCTAATCTTAAATTCGTCTCAAATTTGCTTAATAATTGCCAGACGTCGTCTAATAAGTAATTCCGAATAGTCAGCAGTATTTAATTTCGACCTATTAGATATCGTATCATCTATCCACGATACCACCGATTTGTTATCGCATTTCACCGTAATGTCAATCATTCCCTACTTTACACATAAATTTAATCCTGATAACTGATCTAACTCGGCAATATTTATATGCCTGACATCATCCTTTTTTCTTAACCACGTGCCATCCTCAATCATCTCTCCGTTGACTTCTAATAAAACTCACATAGCTATAGAACTGACATTACACCCCACAACACAGTGTTTTTGTTCTCCTACAGTCCACACACCGTTACATGGATCCTTCTCAACTATCCTGTTAACCCAACTCACTTTTTTCATAAAAGATTCCTCAATTTTGGAATTCCAATCGCACTCCGACATCCGTTTTAAATATTCACACGCAAGCCTCAACCATTTTGCCACCGGGTAAATTCCCGTTAACTGCACACACAACGAATACAGCTCTCGAAGGGATACTACTCTTGACAGATCACTTACTTTTATTTGATTAGCTCGCTTCCATCTACCGATCCCATTAACCTTATTCACATCCACACCTAACACTAACCTTTTTATTATCATTGCTACGCTCCAGCTCCTTACATTTTAATCAAAATTTTAAAATAACTCCTTTACCTTATCCGCCGAAATATTTGATTCATCCACAAAAATATCATCAACATAGGAACTCGTGGCGGCTTGTATCTTCGAATCTGATAACAAAACACAATGAACAATATCCGACATTATTGTAGGAGCCGTATTAAGGCCGAATCTCATTCCAGGCAGGGAAAACCATTTATCATACAAGACTGATACTTTCACATTGCGGGATCCACTTGTATTTGCATATACACATTTGATAAATCTAAAATTGCAAAATCGTTATTTTTTCTTCTCCATTTGCGTAGCTTTTCAATGCACACATCTGATAACCCACTGTACACATCTATATACTTGTTTACCTCACGGAAATCAAAGACTAGTCTAATTTTCTCTTTGTTCAATTGCAGAATACCAAAAATCGGAATTGAACCTACTGACTCCCCATTTTCTAATTGATTATACTCTACTTAGTAACCCTTTTCAATCAACTCCCCAAATATATCCATTGTTTTCATATTCTTCACCTTTAATTCACCCAAACGCGTTTCTCTCCTTGGCAGATAGCCTGGCGCGTCCGACTTCCACTCCAACGAACATTTCTTTAAAAAATTTAATTTTGTAATTCTGTTTTTCTATAACCATCACATTCTCACGCTTCATGATCGAATTTATATTTTCTTTATCCCCATTAGTGCTTAACCCTTCAACATCCATCCCAAATTTGATAGAGCCCCTATTAAGTTTTAAACCTCTGTCAGTTTGAAATTCTGCAAATTAAAGATTTGATAAATAATTAATTTTAAACAGTTTTTGGAAAAAATAAAAACAGCCATTAAAATAGTAAAGGATTTTTTTAATTAAAAAATTGAGCTAAAACATTAAAATAAGTTTAAAATGATAAATATATTTTGTTAAGTTAATTAAAACATGTAAAAAAATGTAACGAATAAATCGTTAAAATAATTTTAGGTAATAAAATGTTTTTTAAATTGAAATATTGATAATAAATAAAACTTTAAAAATCTTTTATTAATTAAAACGTTTTTACAAACAAAATAAAATAACATAAAACTAATTTTAAAGTAATTAAAAAATCTTTTTGTTAATTTAGTTAAAATACATCATGTTGATTTTATGTTTTATTTTAAATTAAATTTTATAAAATAGTAGAAGGTTAATCTATAAAATTAATGGAATAAAAAAAAATAAAAATTCAATTTTTAAAATAACGTTTTTAATAAATAGATTATCAATATTTATAATCCCTTATTTTTATGTATAAGAAATCTGGTCAAAAGAAAACGAAAGAAAAGTTCCTCGACGAAAAATTGCTTAAATAACTGTTATTTGTGTTTTAAAAAATTTTTGTGTTAATGAATTGTAATCTTGATCAAGAACAAAACTGCGATTTTAATGAAAAATAATTTATAATTTATTTTTAGTGTTTTTGAAATTTTTGAAAATACGTTATATTTAATATTCATTTTTTTATGTTTTAAATATTTAACTTTTATTATTATTCATGTGTGTGCCTCTACCATTTTATATTTATTTTCATTTATATTTTTATATTTATACTTTTATGAAATTGATTTTAATAAATGTGAAATTATTTTACATAAATGTAAAACGGAATTGTAAAAGGTTTATATACGTATAGAAAAAATTGTTTCAATAGGGAAAGCTTTTTCGCAATTATTTAGGAATATCCTCTAAGGGATGGTGCATGTATAAGGATTTTATAGATTGTCTGAAGATTGGGGCTATAAATGGGATATTTATTTTTATCAAATCTCAAAATGTGCGTCTATCGCCTACAGTTCACAAATAGCTTACTCAAGTACAATTTGCCATTGCCATTGTTCACACAACCTGATTTCCCACTGACTGTTCCCAGTTGTCATTCCTCCTCCCGTAGGTCAACAAACAGGTGCATTATTTGTTTTTTATATTTGCCATTGCTAAATATTTCGAGCCTCAAAGAAAAACAATCTAATAAAAACAATTTAGAGCAGTATAAATATATGTTATTTTTCTTTTCTAAAATTTATTCCTTTAATTGAATAAATAATTCAAGAGCAAAATTTACTTAAAACTATGATTAAAATTTCATTGTCAATATTTGCTCTTTGAGTTATTTGAGATTGCAGTGAGAATCTCGCGATTGTTTGGCGATTGTAAATGCGCTTCTCAGATTTGGGTGTAGGATTCAACAGAGGCTGAGCGTCATGAAGGACGTCGAGATGAATCTTCAGTTATGACATTTTACCTTCGACTTATAACATAGAGAAAGACTTTATTAAATTTTGTATAATTAGAAAAATTTTTTCAATGATTTTCCTCAATATTCATTGATGATCTTATTATCAGCATTAGGATACCATTTTACACAATTTTATATTATTAGTAGCACAAAAGAAGAGCTAAATGACAAATTACAAAAATTTTGATGGATACTCTAGGCATTTATAGTGAAGCTAATCGGATCTTTTCAGTCACCGCGGGGTTCGTAAAAGCGTTAACGGCATTAAGACTACCTGATTGATTAAGCATATTGGAAGGCAAAGAATCTGAAAACATTGGACACAGAGCAATAGTCCAGTGGAACATTCTGTTTAACCATGAGATACGAGGGGTGTCCCAAAAGTTCGCGGGCTGATAAGTAATAAAAAATTCAAAAAGTTTATTCCAGTTAACAAAATTGATCAATCCTCATCAGAATCGCTATCGAACTTTTCAATATAATCATTATTCAGTTTCATACACTTTCACATCTGTCACCAAGAATGACTTCCTCGATAACTTTCACATTTTCTTGACATCCGGACGCTGTTGGTCGCCCACTGCGTTTATCATCCTCCAATGATTGACGCCTGCCTGGAATCGTTGCACCCACTTAAAGACAGCCCTTCTTCCCATAGCGGCATAACCAAAGACGCGGTGTAAACGGTGCACAATATCTGCAGCGGGGGTGTCTTCCTTCAACAGGAAATAAATGATTACTGGTTAAGATTTCACTGCCTCTTCCATACTAACTACAAGAGAGAAAAATGACAAATTAATACATTCGTATGTCACACACATGCCGACGAGCAGCCAATGAGAGTTCAACTCAATTACAATTGGTTGGTTCCCCTTTCATGTCATCGTACACACACCGCGCGTTACAGTCTCGCACACACGTGACCACG
Organism: Girardia tigrina; assembly: GCA_001938485.1. Lineage (NCBI taxonomy): Eukaryota > Metazoa > Platyhelminthes > Tricladida > Dugesiidae > Girardia > Girardia tigrina. The sequence goes on from MQRK01253641.1 coordinate 7,553, forward strand.
CCATAATCTCTCAGTCCGTGAACTTTTAGGACACCCCTCATACATAAAATGGCACAGTAAAATTCCGAAATCAGTTAAAATTTTGAAGAATATTTCCAAACATTCAATAGTATGAGAAGCTAGTTAAAATGTGCAATTCGGCAAAATAATTTATTCATTTTTTTTAATTTGAAAGTTTTAAAAAATTAAAAATATACAAGAAATTTTCAAATCAAAAAGGATAATTAAAGGAAAACAAACCAAAATTAAATAATTATATAAAAATAAAAAAAATGTTTACATTCATAACAATTGATATGTTTTAATAAAAGTTTTGAAATAAGAGTTTTAAAATAAATAATAAACGGATTAAAATTTAGAATATTTTTAAGAAATAATTGTTTAAATTAAAAGGCTTATGGTAAATAAAAATTTAATAGTTTATGATAGAATATTCGAAAAAAAATTTAGTTATAATTTAAAAATAAATTTTATAACTACAAGTTAAATTTTACAAATTAAATTAAAAGAAAAATTTAATAAATGGATTTTTGCGGAATGATTAATTTAACGGGAAATTTGTTTAAATATTTGTATTATTGTCATTAATAAATTTTTGCGAGAAAAATGAGTTCTGAAATTTCGGATAATGAAAATAGCATAAACACAAATAAGAAATAAAAAAAACTGTGAAAGTTTTGGTTGTACAAATCTTATGTTCTTGCATAAGAATATTCAAAGGGTTGTAGTAACATTTGCCATGGAAGTGGAAGTCCCTGTTAACATATAAATCTATGAAAATCTATACAAACAATTGCAGGAAGTGTTAATGTGTAAAAATAAAACATTTTTGTTCCTTCATTGATAAAAATTTAATACAAAATAAAACAGATTTCAATTTTATACTTTAGTTTTATATTTTTAATATATGGACTTCATGCAAAGATCTTCTAAGGTTTCCTTTATGGTGTCAAATCGGAACATCCGAGGGTACAGGGTACCTTGCCCCGGGATACTAGTTTTTTTGGCTAAAATCGACTTGCTATGCAAAAGGATGAAGACGTATTATATTTGCCTGACCCCCTGTTCTTGAACTTCCTATTTAAACCTTTTAAATGTTCTTATAAAATATCTTGCAATAAATATAAATTATATATAAAACTGACAATTCGAAATAAAATTTCCAGTTGACATTTAATTTATTTTTGCTTTAATTTTTTTTCGATTTTTTAGCAATTAAATATTGATTGTCGATATTTTAGGATACGAATTTATACATAAATTATAATATTCCGTCAGACCAAAATGGATTCTCAAAGGAAACTATTTTTTTAATGCATTAAAAGAAAAATAATTTTATTTATGACATTTCATTCAAACAATATTTTCACAAATCACATTTCAATAAATACAAAACTGTTTTTTTGTTTTAATTGCGAATGATTTGTGACTTTTTTCAATCGTTGCTGGAAATGAGCTTGTTTGTAGGGGGCTCAGCGACTGTTGGCGTAGGGTCGCCTAATGAATCGTTGAAGAATAAATTTGGAACTAGAAGTACAATGCAATTATCAGTTGTTGTTTTTTCGGTTCATTAAAATTACAATTGCAATTAATTGAGATTTTTTTGTTTAAAAAAACTGAATTTAAAAATCCAAAAAAGACAATTCAAAATTGTTCGTATTTTCCAAAAATATTATTCATCAATTGTTAATATTAATTTATGTTTTTTAATCAGAAATTTAAACAAGAATGACAAATTATTTTGAGAATAATTAATAATGGCATTAAAATAAGGTCAATTTATTACTTTAACCCTTCGTAACATGGTGTGACACTTCTGTAACAAACCGTTGTAACTCTTACAGGATCTCTAACTATTAACATATCACATTTAAAATCACTGTTGCATATCTGTTACACACCGATACATGCTCGGTGTGTAACAGATATGCAACAGTGATTTAAATGTGATATGTTAATAGTTAGAGATCCTGTAAGAGTTACAACGGTTTGTTACAGAAGTGTCACACCATGTTACGAAGGGTTAATATATTTTGGTGGGTTTTCCTCATCTTCGGTCTTCACTCACATTATTCTGCTCTCTGCTAAATGTACTAAATCGGCAGTTACATAATAACATGTTAAATAATTTCATCTTGACAAACAACTGCATTCAGGTTAATATATCTACTGAACTGTGTATATTGCCAATATGTATTGACATTCATTAATGTTCATTTTGAATGGTCCAAAAAAGTTCATACATATTTTCTGGAAAAGTTCATCTTCAGATTGACTTATATATTGATGATGCCGTAGTGCTAAACATGTTTTGTTGTTAAAAAAATATTAGAAAATTTTAGTTTATGGAAGTGGTAACTCCGTAAAATGTATTAGATTTGAAATAAAGTTTTATCGAAGTTCGGTTGATTTTTTATTTCCTAACATATATTTATTCAAGACCATGAACCATGCTTGGATAAACAGTGATGTAATTGATGAATTGAAGAGGACAGAAGTAATAAATATTTAAATGTGCGCTCATTTTTATATCTACAAAGAAACGTTAAAGAATGAAATGCGAACATTGAGTTATTGAAACGAGTTCTACCACCACCAACATTTGAAGAGAGACTACATCATCTTGGATGTCGGTTGAAAACCGAGATGTTATGTGAAAGCAGACGTGAGAAAAGAAGTCACATATAAAGAAGATTAATGAAAACAGTTAATCAAATTTATTTTGCAATAGAAGCAGAGGATTAGAAATTGAATTCTGATGGGCCAAATCAAGCGAGAGCGTATTTAATTTTTTTGAAGATGGAATATTTTTGTTTTTACTTCCTTTGTATTTAATGGAATATCTAATTTCAAATGACCAGGAACACAGGAGGCTCGGATCAATCATGGAGCGCATATTTGGAATAAAAAGTCAAAGAAGATTAGATTGAAGAAATTGTGACTTGTAATGAGACATGAGAATAAATTTTCATTTCATTTGGTTTGTACAATACAGATTTCAACTATTGCAAGTAATGACATTTTAGGAAAGATTCCTTGTCAACAGCTATTATAATTATCTGTTTGAATTCACAATATGGTTACTTCGATGACATAGAACATATTTTCTTATGATATGTGTCGTGCTCATGTTGTAGATTTTATCAGCCCTAACTCAGGAGTTTGATACATCTGTCTCAAAAAAGAGTTATTACTACATCTTACTACTTCGTTCTATATTTGTAATTATTTCTGATTTATAGATCGAACCCCGTCAAATCGTTAAGTGATCAAGTAGTATTCCGACTTCAGGGAACAAACCTACTTCTTCTATTTTATTTTGCTTTTTATTAATTTGTTCATCTTCATAATATAAAGTTCAGTATATTTATACATTAAATAGAGAATTCACATATGCATCGCAAAAAAGAACTAAAGAAAACATTATAAGAAAATCAAAAGTTTTATGATTTCTATTTTCTCACTTTGATAACGTATTTGGCACAGCTGCGCAGTTGCGGTTGAGAAGCATTGATGGAGGGGTCACTGGATGAAGCGGGGAACGACTGATTATATCTTACTGTTCAATAGAGATTCATAATTTGCAAACAACCACTCCTGTTTGTCAAAATATCATGAGTAATGCGTAGCAAAAGACTGAGTAGCAGAGTTGGAAAAGATAAAGAAGCTACGCTGAATGGTCAGACAGAAGCTTCCTCGGATTGGCAAGCTAAGAGGCAGGGTACAGTGACGACATTATTTGAACAGCAAGTCACTGCTAAAGTGCAGAGAGATAAAGTTGCTCTTGATTTTCTGGACATACTCGAGCACGCTAACTTTTATATTGAAAATACCGATACTCATGTGGTGCACCAGTTTTTATACACACATGTAAAAAGTAGAAATGCTGTATGCTATTATTAAATAATTAACATATTTAATATCCAACAAAATGTTTATTATTTTAGAATACATGTTATTTATTTATTTTATTTATTTATTATTTTAGAATTAACATGTATTCTAAAATAATAAACATTTTGTTGGATATTAAATATGTTAATTATTTAATAACAATAAAAATTACAATTACCTATAGTTAATAATAATAACGATTATAATCATTCACATAATCGTACCATCTATATGTCTTGATTGTGGAGCATGATGTAAATCTCCATATACTCATGGATCGTAACACATTCCTCAGCAATACCGCCGAAGAAACGATAGATCTCCAAAATTGCCTTTTAACATTCTTTTCCAAGTACTATACTACGCAGACTAACTTTGATGAGCTGTTCGCACCACTGCTTGTTAAAGCGGTTTACATTGACAAAATAAACCAAGTAAGTCTATCACAGACTCTAATTTAGTTCTGCAGCGATTTTCAGAATATGCTGTTATTCGTAAAAAAATATTTAAGACACTTAAAAAATGGATGAATAATTATATAGATAAAATAATTCCATACACAGTGTGTATTTATGTACTAAAATTAAATAAACGGAATATATAAATAATAACCGCGGAAATGCAAAAGAATACAGCGGATGCAGTGAAAATGTATCGTGGAATTGTCGTGTCCCTGATCAATTGTCATGTCACAGATTTCGTCTCCGTGTTCATTGAACAACCGTCAAGGTTGACCTCAACTCAAACGTTCGAAAAATGCAAAAATTCAATTCCAAACCCTTGTTTGATACCACAGCAAAAGGGCTGTATCAGATCATTTGCAAAATTGGTACAAATATTTCGACGTCTTCCGCATGCACAGCGCGATCATCGACATCTTTCTCATTTTCTTCATAATTTTATCTCTATCCAACTCAATTTTGCCCATTCAAATGATTCCTCTCAATTTTACGAAGACATATCGAAACAATTTATCAATCAAAGCACTTTTTACTTTTCCACTTCAAAACGAAACAAACGACACAG
>MQRK01253643.1:0-10545 GCA_001938485.1 Girardia tigrina
ATGTTCTATACCAAAATGTTCGTCTTGATGAGGAGATTCTGAATATGTAAAAATTAGCGCATGTGTACCCATTGGGCCACCCTATAATACACAAAACAACTCTATTAAGAATATATTTGTGTGATATGTAGGATGATCAATAAGTTTTCGGATGTGAATAATGTAGTATTTGTACACATAAAGCAGTAGGTGAACTTTCTGTGCAGTTTAACGTAATTAAAATTAATGAAAAAAATTATAAGAATCACAGTATAATAAAAATAAAAGCAGTATAAGAATATTTTTTAAATTATCAACATTCACCTTAACAATAGCTGTCATTAGAGAGACATGATTTTCTATTATTGCAAAAGTGGACTAACATAGCAGCAGAGCCTTGTGTAGTTTCATACAACTTTCGGGGATGATGTACCTTTGTTTTTGAGTGGTTTTCAGTTGACACCTGATGGTGGAGAACCTTCTTAAAATTTGATACGGGACTAATATAGTTAAGTAGATGTTGGCGGTTTGGTACACAGGGTTGCCAATGTGGCGACAATAATATTGGTACAGTAGTGCACAATCATTGGAAAGTTTTAAGACGTATTATGATTGTTGCATATTGGTACAGTAGTGGCAAAAATAACCCGGAATAGAGAAATGTTGCTTCATAATTATACTGATCCTATTCACATCTCACGTGTTGTGATGGCCAGATAACACATCCAGGAAGTCCGCCTTTTGTCCAACAATCGAAACATTGCCCATTTATATTTCTTCCTATTTCAAAATATGAAGCAGATGAGGCGTGATATTTGCTACAAGTCACCAGAATATGCGGTCAAGGTCTTTAGGGAGCTGGTGAAATGGTTACCTGAATCAGTGTGGGATATGCTGGAACAAGTGGTTTGAGAGAATTCAAATTTACATAGACATTAACGGTGAATATTTTGAAAATTGTAATACTTTAAAAAATTTGGATTTATACTTTTTGTGCATCCAGAAAATTACTGTTCATCCTATCGTATATTTCAATGGTTTTACAGCTTATATATGAGAAATGAATGATTTAACAAAATCGTAGGAAAAAATGGTTGAATATCGTTTTGAGCATGATATTTTATTAACAAAACTTCAAATTATACGATTCCAGAATAATTTTTAAAATGCCTCGACAGAATTTTGAAAACATTCATACTCCAGTGGCACTTATCAGTATTCCTATGCTCAACAATATTGAGGCGACAGAATCAATCATTTCACACATATAAACTTTTTAAGCACATAATTAGTGATCTGATGATGATAGTAGAACTGTTAAAATATATTTTTAAAATTTAATAAGACAGTTTAATTTTTATTTGAATAATTTTAAAATGGACATTTTTTCGATTCATCGAATATTTATTACTTGCCATTAAACAGAATTATAAATAGTAATCACATGCATGAAGATGAATACCAATCTCCATCAAGTATCATGATTCACGGAGTATGATAATTTGTATTATTAATAATATCGACATTCGTAAAAGATTAAGATAAATTGTCTAAGACTTGCATATCCCCGCTCTTTTATTTTGCATAAGGGTAACGATTAATTTACCATTTTAATTCGGAACTCGTACCACTAGCTTGCTGACGACAAGATCTAAAGGGACGATTTGTTTTATAAACAAAAGGAATTCGAACTCAAACAACACAGAATGACTTCATGTGCTGCTAAAGATTGCTGCTGATTTGAATTATGAATTTTGATCCAAAAAAACATTAAAATTTAACAAAAATTATTAATAAAAATTCAAGAAATTCAAAATTCAGCAACATTAAATAAATACAATAAAAATAATGAACAAATAATATTAAAATATTAAAATAAAATAATTAAATGATAATAAAATGAAATTAAACTGAGAGAATGTCTACCCTAACGAGTGTCTCAATATGGATACAGTTGATCCCAAAGGTTTTTTATACTGAAACGTGAGACATTTTACGTTAACACTCGCTATCTTTATCAAGTCACTCCACAATCTTCCACTAATAGCATTTTCATTTCCATTTTCAATATTAACCAAGTTCATACATAAAATCCTATTCTGTTTCCTATCCATGGATATCTTCCATTTCACAGTTGTATCTCGCGGATCATACATCCAATTGCACATATCATTTTCCTCAAAGTTACAACTCAGTTTATCTCCTGGAAAAAGGTCAAATTCTATTTATTATACATGATAATCTTCAATGCACCGAGAATCAAAATTTCATGTTAAAAGAACATTGTTTATTATTCTTACCCGGATGAATGTTTTAGTAAAGCTAAATTAATGTTCTGGTTCTTTCGTCCAGTTTCTTCTCCATTTTCAATATCATTTTCAATTCTGTAAACAAATTGTAAACAGCGAATAGGTTTTTTGTTTGATTCCGGTTGAAATTGTTTGTCATTAAGTTTTGGTTTATAAATCCATGAACTCCACAAACGTGCCGAATGTTTGGGATAATAACCGACTCCCAAAGGTCTCATACAGGCAGCATCCATTATTTTGTCCCCGAAATTCATTGAATCCCAAGCTGCCGTTTGGTCTCTGGGATCAATATTCCATTTACAATAATTTTCTCCACTGTTAAATTGACAATCCAAAACCGAATTTTTTTTATCAACAAAAGCAGCTAAAAGAAAACTGCTAAATATTTAATGTACATCACTTATGTTAGAAATGCACTGTGAACAAAACTAAGAATAAGGGGACAAAATGTATATAAATATATGCTCATTTGCTTTTAAAAGTCATCTTCAATTTAGTGACAAAAGGGGTAACAAAAAACATTTTATTTTCTTTTTTGATGAATAGAAGTGACATTTAAAAGGGTATTAAATGTGCTATTTACCTGACGAATTAATTTCCCATTGAAGTATTCAATCTCATTTCCTGAAGAACTTAAGCATTTTATTGTAAAGGATACCCCGTCGTCGACAAGGTCTTATAGTTAAAAACTGCAATGATGATCTTAAAATAGTGAACGAACAAAATATCATTATTGGAATGAATTCTTCAGTCTGCATTGTTTTCGTGGGTCTATATTTAGTGTCACAGTAAACATTCAAGAACAATCATTAAAACATTATTAAATTTTTAGGTTAACCAAATAGTTAGGAAACACTCAATAACTAGAAAGTTTAAGTCAAACATTCTTCTCTGAACAATCTAATGTTCTTTTGTAACAATCTTCAAAAACTACAGCAGAGATAATCTAAAAAACGAACAACAAATTTAAAATTCTTTCTCGAATTGTACTCCTTTTATAAAAAAATGAAATGACCTCACCCTTTTGAATGTTTTAGTAATGCTAAAGTGGCATTCACTTTCCTTTTTTTGTGAACGTCATTGATCATATAAACAAATTTCAGACACTTCAGCGATGATTTCTGGGCATTGGTAAATCGAAGCCACGAACTCCAAAGTCTAGCCGAATGTTTGGTTCCATATCCTCCTTCTCCAACTGGACTCATGCAGGCAGCGTCACCAATCTTCTCCCCGAAATTCATAGATTCCCATACTGCTGTTTGATCTCTCGGATCATCTTTCCATCGACAAAATACTTCTCCGGTATTAAATTTACAATTCAACAATTGAATGAAATTATTTGCTGTAAAATTGTGAAATTGTGATTTACAAATTTATCGTGACAATGACTCGTTGCGATTTGTAAACTGTAAAATTTATGTTACGTTCACTTTACTTGTTACATGTAAATAGATCTTTATTTATTTATATATTTATTTACTATGGACAGAAAACAAAAAAAGGTCGATCCCCTTTCTATTTAATTTGACAAATAAAAGTATAAGAAATGTGTAAATTGGAAGGAAATTGAAATTCATTAGAAGATATGTTCTAGTAACAGAGATCATGACAGCAAGCTCTTCTTTTCTAACAAATATTTGCAACTCGTCATTAATACATAATGCTATGGTCAAACTTATATCTTAATTTCAAATTTTGTGAGACGTGTATTTAGACTGATACAAGAATAACAACTGGGCAAAGCAGTACAATATTGAGAATGACCACTTGTAGCCCTGAGAACAGGAGCGAATATTTACAGGATGTTCTCCACCAACTTCTACATTCCTCAGTTGTGACAAATGAGCTTCAGACTTCCATGATAATCTCTTTCAAGTATGAGAGGCATGATTGATAAATAATAACAACTTTTCTCCGAGATTCGGGTATGAACTTTGTTAAGACTAATCAAGGACGACGATCTTCCTCGTCTGGAACCAGTTTCTAACCTTTCTTGGCTGGCCGCATAGTGTATTGATACTTAGAAACATAAATTGAATACGTCCAAGTCCGGAACCAGAAAAAAGCCCAAGCCATAACTGAAAATTAAAATTACAGTCTTCAATTTTTCCTTGACATCCTTTTTGATAATCAGGCCTCAAATACTTTAAATTACAAAGATTTATCTTTTGCAAAATTCTTTCCATGGCTAGATGAAGATTACTCTCTTTACATAAATATTTTCCTCGTAAAATTAATAATTAAAACCGATCAAAAATCCAAAAAATAATTTAATGTAAATAAATACCATGAAAAAATTCCTTTTAATAATATTATACAGCAGAGATAAAATTTCATTCATTTTATTCTGAACGACTCACAAATAAAATTACCCTTTCGAATGTTTCATTAATGACAAAAACGCAACGACATCCTTCTTTTTGTTATTCCGTTTAATATTACTAATTCGATAATTAAATCTCAAACAAATATTTGTTGATTGTTTCTGAGATATTTCCGATGATTTAGAAAATTTCAACCAGGAACTCCATAACCGGGCAGAATGTTTGGAAACATCCACCGAATCTCCGTTTGGGCTCATACACGCAACATTTCCGATACCTGGACCATAGTTCACGGTCTCCCAAGCCGCCGTCTGGTCTCTGGGATCATCATTCCAATCACAAAAACCATTTTCGAAATTGCAATTTAACAGTCGTGTATGTTCTGACGCTTTAAAAGAAAATTTAAATACAATTTCTAATACAATCGGGTTTCTTGGAACTGTAAAAACCAGTATAGATAATATTTTCCGAACCTTTTAACTTGAAATTTTTTAAGTGTCTAAGTTTATTTCCCAACGTATTGTTGATAAAATGTTTAAATGAAAAATAGTAATACATCTGATACAAGTATTAGGTTATTAATAAATTGTACCTATATATAATTACAAGAAAAAAATGCATATCAATAGTAAGTAAATTTTCATGTAAACGGATAGATAAAGTCAGAGTGTATTAATTATTGGTCTTACCCTTCCGAATGTTTTAACAAAGCTAAACTAGGCAACAATTCACTTTCATTGCCATCTTCCATTTCTATTTTATACAGGAATTTTAAACAAAATCCATTTTTCTTTCCCGTGTCCAGGTTTAACCATGAACTCCATAATCTTGCAGAATGCTTCTTCATGACTCTTAGTTTAGAAATCACAGGTCTCATACAAGCGGCATCCCCAATAATTGAACCATAGTTCATGGATTCCCAAACAGCAGTCTGATCTCGAGGATCTATATTCCAACGACAAAAATATTCCCCATAATCAAAATTGCAATCTAACACGGATCCTCCATTTTTATTATTTTGAAGAGCTAAATCAATAATACCGTTATATTAAAGCTGAATTATTTTTAACATTAAAAGATGCACAGAGAACTAAGGTCACATTACTCTCAATATTAACTTAATGTTTAACATTATTTTGGTTTACAAATAACCTTATCAAGAATATTCCATAATAAATGAAAGTTTTATTAATTAATTACTATTATACCCAACAGAATGCTTCAATAGGGATAAAGTTGCTGGAAATTGGTTTTCATTATTATCTTCATTCATATTTATCATTTCTATTCTATATACGAATTTCAAGCAAATTCCATTCTTTTCGTTACTGTCCATATTTAACCAAGAACTCCACAATCTAGCCGAATGTTTTTTAATGTTTGGTATTTTAGATTCGATAGGTCTCATGCAAGCAGCGTCACCAATTACTGGACCGTAATTCATGGATTCCCAAACAGCCGTTTGATCTCGAGGGTCACCAGTCCATCGACAAAATGATTCGCCATCATTAAAATTGCATTCGATTTTCTTTCGAAAATTTTGGGCTAAGAAAAATTAACATTTATGTAGAACTTCTTAGATACAAAATGTACTGGACAAGGAGTTGCTCAGAACATCCAAATTAATAATTACATCAATTTTATTGCATAAATAATTAATCCTTTTATCTTGTCTGATTTTATACTTTTTTAAAAATTGAAAAAAAATACTTTACGTGTGACAAGATCGAATGAAAGATGTTGGGAAGGGAAACCTTTACTTAAAGATCGAAATAAATGTTCCAATAAATAAATATTTTTAAATGATTTATATTCATTTTTATATTTATGTGCATATGAATTTGAACAACACGAAGAAATGGCAGAATTATATGTATAAGACTTATAAGGAATCTTCTCCATTTGGAATTTCTTCTTTTAAGAATTGAAGTTAGGCCTGTGGTTATGATCTCTTGTATATATGTGCATTGGTTAAGATACCTACGAGTACCTCAACTTTCTACTGTTGAATAACTGTTTTCGAATCGGTTTGTGGATTAATGATTTCCATTAAAAATTACTTTAAAGCTTAAACTTTACTCTATATTTTGATACCAAGTATGACATTATTGTTGTTAATTTAAGGTCTATTAACAACACAGATTCCTTTTCGTCAGCCCTGTTTATTGTAGTAAATTAATGATTTTTCTTGTTACAAAATAGATTGATAACATGACCGACAAAGATTCAGTTCTTACACTTACAATCTCAAGCATCCTTTATTTGGTATGACAAATTTTTACTAATATCGTACGTTTCTGCTAGCGATCGTTATTGAAAATCTTAATTTACTTTGTAACTATTCAAATTATTTTAAGAAATGGTGATAAATAATACATTAACTCTTCTTAAAATAATAATGAAATGTAAAAAAATGCTTTTAAAATTTTGATTTACGTCTTAAACGTGCCACTGGTTAACCAAAACAAGTTTTGGGTCTATCTTTAATTTTTAAAAATACTTCTGAAAGAATAAGTTACAAAAGGAATTTTGAAACAGTTGATCGATCTGTGACACTCACCCTTGTGAATGTTTCAACAGAGATAACGTTGCCGGTGATTCGTTGCCATTATTATCTTCATTGGTGGATACCATTTCTATTCTATAGACAAACTTTAAACAAAATCCTTTCGTTTTCTCACTATCCATATTTAACCAAGAACTCCACAATCTAGCCGAATGTTTCTTAATGTTTGGTATTTTAGATTCGATAGGTCTCATACAAGCAGCGTCACCAATTACTGGACCGTAATTCATGGATTCCCAAACAGCCGTTTGATCTCGAGGATCATCATTCCATCGACAAAACGAATCGCCATCATTAAAATTGCATTCGATTTTTTTTCGAAAATTTTGGGCTAAGAAAAATTAATATTTATGTACAACTTCTAAAATACAAAATGTACTGGACAAGGAGTTGCTCAGAACCTTTTTACATAGCTTTTTTACGATTAATACATGGAATTATTCGTCACTATCATAAGGTATAAGAAATTTAACCATAATCTTTTAATTTCAAATTTTATTGTTCATCATAATATTTCAGGTCTGCATCCTTAAGTATCATGTGTACTGGTGAAGAACACATATTTATAAAAGGAGATTGTTCACAAATTAAGAGACAATCGATCTGTGCTTGTTTACAAATTGTCTTCAACAGTATTTTTGCTGTGAAGGAGAACCAAATATTCTCCAAATTTTGTCCTAATACGGAATCACTAAGAAACATATAACAATCAGAAAGGGTCGATCTATTTTCGTTGTCATACAAGTGTTTCTAAATTTTAATCCTATAAATGGCAATCTAAAATTTTCTTGTCATCAAGTATTGATAAGTGTGCTTTTAAAAGTATTAATTTGACATTTCGATACATTCATCCATGGTCGTTAATTATACAATTATTTTATAAATAATTTCTCCATTTTTATAACAAAAATCTTCAAGAGGAATATGAGAGTCAAAGCCTCACCACGCAGGGATGTCAGCACCATCTGTAGAACAATCTCAACAACAAATTCTTGTTATAGATTCGAAAATGCCTCAATCCTCGAGAACATAAAACGAAATCTTCGACCAAATCCATTACATTGTCTCATGTAAGCTCAGATAATACAATAAACTCGCTAATTTAGGATCCAATAAAAAAGGTACAAATTTATTATAAAATGTTATTAAATTTGTAAAGGTTAATGATAAAAAGCAAGAATGATCAGACACTATTTCTGTATGGCCAGTAGAGGTTGAATCGAATTGATGGTACGTAATAAAATATCTCAAGGGTCATCTTAAATTTGGCAGAATGGAGCTCTCCTCATTTATGGATGTTCACCTTAATATTTCATATGATTAAAGAATTACTTTATCAAATTTCGTATAACTTCGCATAAAATGTCTTTTATCTTTTATAATTGTAAAAATATATCAAGGAAACTATTAAAAAACATTTATCCTTCTTTAGTAATAACCCAGTTTTATACAATCTCATTTCTTAAAATTCCATAACCAGATTTGGTCTAAATAATTATGGCAATATTATGGCAAATAAAATAATGATTTATATTCTCCTTAAGATTCGAGTCTTACTTTCAAAAGTTTCATTTCTTAAAATTTTAATGAAATACTAATGAACAATTAAATGTTATAAAGTTTGGAAACAGTTGATCGATCTGTGACACTCACCCTTGTGAATGTTTCAACAGAGATAACGTTGCTGGTGATTCGTTGCCATTATTATCTTCATTGGCGGATACCATTTCTATTCTATATACAAACTTTAAACAAAATCCTTTCTTTTTTTCACTATCCATATTTAACCAAGAACTCCACAATCTAGCCGAATGTTTTTTAATATTCGGTAATTTTGAGTTTATCGGTCTCATACAAGCAGCGTCACCAATTACTGGACCGTAATTCATGGATTCCCAAACAGCCGTTTGATCTCGAGGATCATCCTTCCATCGACAAAACATGTCTCCATCATTAAAGTTACAATTTAATTGCCTTTGAATATTATTTCCTAGATAAATGTTTTGCTTTAATATATTTTTTACATAGAATATGCACTAGACAAGGTTGTAACTTAGAACTTTAATTCAAATAATGGTCATTTTAATAATCAATTCCAATATAAATATTTTGGAATAAAATATATTTAAAAAACGGAATTATTGCAATTTTCTAGCAATTAGTACACGTCTTTTATGATCGTCTAAAGAAGAACAAAATTGACTTATTCAACTAACCCTTCTGAGTGTTTTAAAAGTGACAAAGATGATGAAACATAATTTCCATTGTTTTCTTCGTTATTTGACATCATATGGATTCTATAGACAAACTTCAAACAGAATGATTTCTTTTTCTCGTTACCGAAATTCAACCACGAACTCCATAATCTTGCAGTATGTTTTTTAACATTAGATGCTGTAGAAGCAATAGGTCTCATACAAGCAGCATCCCCAATTCCATTTCCATAATTCATAGATTCCCATGCAGCTGTTTTATCACGAGGATCATCTTTCCATCGACAAAAACTTCCTTCTTCGTCGAAGTTACAATTGAGTTGTTTTTGCATTTTATTAGCTAATTTGGAAAAATGACATTAAATAATCCACGAAAAAATGCACTGAACAAAGAAAATTGCTCAAGAAAATCGAAAATTAAAAGTAATTTTAAAATAGATATTCATTTATTTTATATCGAAATTTTCATTCATTTTTCAAATATCCATATACATATATATATATATATCGTCCCTCTGGACATGTATTATCCAACCCTCATGTCTACCTCATATCAAAATCATTAGTCAAAGAAGTCTATGTGGCGACCTTGGAAATTAGTTATGTAGGAAGATCAAAGATTAACTTATCTTAAAGCCTAAAATAATTAGATATAATCTGATATATCATTAAAATAGTCCAACTATATTTGAAGTGCATTCTTTTCTTCGGACAATTCGACTGTAATATTCAATGTATCTAAATGAATTTTCATCTCTGAAAAATGTCTTAATCATATTCTTTAAACAGTCTCAAACTCTATCATAAAAAGAGTGAGAAACACATTTCCACTCAAGGAAAATGAAAACGTTTCTACAATTACTTCAATTTACCTTCAATTTAATGTCGTAAGCTTTAGGATTTAGTAAATAACATCTAAGAAGATTGTTCCCAAAAGTATTACTTTTATTGGTTTTTTATTTTAACCAATAAAATAAAATTACAAAATTCATTTATATTGTAAAAAGTAAGTTTGTGTAATTATTTAAAAAAACAATTAAATGGATATTAATGTTTCATGGCTAACCCCATCTCTCTTCTCATTAGAGTGAGCTTTGAGATATTGGACATGGTTGCTTGGTCAATTTTGTAGTTAAAATGCAGACATCCAAGAG
>MQRK01253649.1:2289-12945 GCA_001938485.1 Girardia tigrina
CAAATTTGGTTAAATTTGGTAAAATATTAGTGTGTTTTTAAAGGCCACCTGAGGACTTTTGGGACAGCCTAAGTATTTATATTGATTGTTCATTAAAAGCATTTTACTAAAATATTTTTATATTAAACTGTAGAGAAAGGTTCATACAACTTAAGGAGTTGCGTTAGGTTTTTATATACAGGTCAGATAGAAATAAATAAAGCATTCTCCTACATATAAGCTTCATCGAATTGTACCTTATCCATCAAGTATGAAAGTGTTTAAAGAATAATAATAAAAAAATAAAAAACTGATTTAAAAAATTTTTCCCTTAATCAGAACGATTTTCCATCAAAATTTTCCTGTTTATTTTTAAAATCAACTTTCAAATTGTTTCTTTCTGAAAAACAAAACAAATTTTATCGAAAAAAAGTCCAATTAAAATCCAATCTTCAAAATTAATCATAAAAATTCAATTTCAATTGAAAAAAATAAAAGAAAAAATAGATAAAAATTATTTTCAAAAACCGAAAATAAAAAACGTTCCGAAACACACAACCAAAGTACATCCTCCTTCAAAAAGAACGTTTCCCACAAGATCTCCAAACGATACTCGAATTTGTTTGTTTCTTGTTTTTTTTTATTACTTTTTTTTCGTTTTCTTGAAAATAAAAATTAAATTGATATTTAAAAATTTATGACACGAAATTTTTGTCGTTTTTTTATGCTTCCATTTTTTTGTGTCGTTATTATTATTAGAACATTTGAAAATTGTATATATCAATTAGAATTGTCTGTTTACAAATTCTATGGGGAAACTTTATCATAATTTTCAAAATGATAAAAGAGACGAATGATCAACGGTGATTTAATGACTGTTTGGGCCGCTCGGGGGTAACGCCGTGAAAATTTGTCACAGAAATCCAAAATTCAGAAACTAATCCAGATATCATCAATTGTTTATCCATTTAAGAGTGATTGACACAAAATCTCATCAATTCTTGAAGAAGTGGCAAGAATTATATTTTCCGATCATATCCAATTCATACCTATCACAAAAAGTGACCCACTACCTGGTATGTTACCGTTTAAAACTGACACTTGATGTATCAATCTATGTTGGATAATTTATCTCAAGTGATTCTGTGTTTTCGTAAGACATCTGCTTCTGCACCGAACATAGATCGATGGGCAATTGCTCGTCATTGTAGTCATTAGTATAACTTAAAAATCTTATGTTAGTTTATGTCTGTTTATAAACAATTGGAGTGGCTTCTCCGTACTAATGTAATTTTTCCTACCAAAAGGATAATTGCGAAACGATGTGAATGATATTTTGTAACTTTTAGCGTTAACTTTTAATTATCTATACAACCGGGCTGCAGATTCCACTAATGAAAAATTTCCACTGTTTATTTATCGAATTAGATTTGTTAGAAGGAAAACTTAATAATATCAAGTTTTTAATGTTATTACTGATTATTTCGTGATTATTTTATATATTTATTTATATATATATTCTTATTTATCGGGTATTCGTTTTTAGTTGTTACGATTTGTATGATAATAAGAAAAAACAAACTTATTTTCAAAGTCACGAGATTTTTGATAATATTTCATTTATATTTTTAGAATATTTTATTAATTTTTTATTAATAAGTCTTGTTTGGGTGCATATATTCGAAATAATATAATATAAGAATGGATCTAAGACATAAACTCAGACTACACAAAATCCCCCATAAATTAAAAATCCGTGACATAAAAACTTAAAAAAAAACTTATTATTTTTTTTAGATTCTTTGTATAATATGTATAAGGGGTTCGTTAAAATTTTCGATTCGCTGAATAATTTAAAAATTTTTAATTTAAAATTTTGCAAAAAGTAAATAACTATGTAAAACAAAAACAGAGTTTAAAATCTAAAAGTTTATATATTCAGTAGAAATTTTTAAAAAAAGAACTTAAAAGAAATAATAAAATAAATAAAAGTTAGCAAGCTACTACAAAAGTATTTTTAGGAAATTAAATAGTTTTTATAAATCAATTTTAAAATTAGAAGTTTATATAAATGAAAAAAATTAATTTTATTGTGCTTAGAATATATTTTAAAAATACATAATAAAGAGTTGGTTTATATAAAAATTTCAACAAATAGTATGGATTTACTAATAAATATATTTTTAATTTTACAAATTCATTGCATTTCATTTAAATAGATTAAATTATTTTTAAGTTAAAAATGTTTTTATAAATTAATTAGATTTTATTAGAAATGGAATAAATAAATTTTATGTTTAATATATTTTATTTTAAAAAGTAATAAAAAGCTTGATTAAATAATATTTCAAAAAAAGTTAATATGATAAAATTTAGAGTATAATAAAATTTATGGGACAAAACGAAAATTTTAATGAACGAAAATTTGTTTGAAAATCTCTAGTTGTGATATTAATAAAATTTTGGTGTTGAGTTATGAGCTTTGAATTTGTTGATAATGAAAGTGGCATAAAGGCTACTTACAATATGTATTATCATTAAAAATGGACAAAAAAAAACAACGTCAATTTAGAAATATATTTTATTTTAGAAATATATTTTAAGTATTCGTATTTATATTACATTATATTTAAGCATAAACGGTTTGTGAGAAAGAAAATCTGTTCCTCGAAAATTTGTTCAAAAAATTTGTTATTGTGTGGTAGAAATAAAATTTTGAATAAATATCAATTTCTAAATTCTTCTTTAAACGTAGATTCGAAAAATCATCTGGAACTTAACAATACGAATGACTATTAAAATTATACAGCGTGAAGAAGATCTAGAAGAAATTTTATTTGTTGAACAAGTCAAAAGACTGGCTGAACTAACAGAAGGAACGCCCAAGCAAATTATAAGTCAATTTTTGTTAGAGATAAGTGTAGATGCAAGAGACCGGTTTTTGTCCGGGGAGTTGTTCTTTTACCTACAAAAATATTATCAAAATGTTGAATTACTTAATATTTAATACAGTTTATTCAAAAATAAGATTATTTAAACAGTAAATTATATCACGTATTAATTCTTATATTGTTATTGATCTTAAAGAGGCAAAAAAGTTTTTAAAGGCTCTAATAAAATCTTTTTTCGAGAATATAGGTTAAAAATAAAATTGACAAAATGTTTTAAGTCATAACCAACTTTATTAGATCTGTCATTCTCAAAAAAAATTTAAAATCCGAACAAATATTCTTTTTTTTATGATTTTGATTGATATGATAAATTAGGAAACGGAAATTTAACACCTTTCTGACAACGTTTAATATCCACTTTATCTGATCACGATACCAATATGAGGGTTTGGAGCAAAAACTCATGATATTCTTACTTGACGTATTTATTGTCTTTCAAAAATCTTCCAGTAAACAATTTATCATCAATTTGCATGGAAATTTAATTCAAATCAATCCTTACCTTCAACATGTTGGCCTGTTTGTTTTGAGAATAATGGAAGGATATTTTGATCTTTCCTATTTCTGTCTTCTTGCTTCAGTTTTTAACTTTGAAAGTTAGATTTAAAAAAATAACCTTGTTTGATAACGCAATTTAAAAATCGGTTATTATTTTGGTTTTTTGTAAACATGTTTGGCATATTTCAAGTTTATTTTCTACTTGATTTTCTTTTATTTGATAATTTATTTCTTTACAGAATGTTTTTAACTTATCTTATTAATTTAAACCATAAAGTTCCGTAAGAAATAAAGATTATGATAATATTTTCAGCAATCAGCAAAATGCCTTCTTGTTGTATGTTGTTATGTATACATTACTTTTTTTTACCTTTTTTCAAATGATTAAACCGTTAAAGTCACTGACTTATAGTTAAGTCATTTTAATTATTGATCCCTTTTACCATTTTTACAAAAGTCACAAAATTTCTTAGTATATGTTTTCTTCAAAAATAAGACCAAATCAAAAGATGTTCTTGGAATTTCAGAAATAAATTAATGTATACATAACAACATACAACAAGAAGGCATTTTGCTGATTGCTGAAAATATTATCATAATCTTTATTTCTTAATTAATTAATTTATTTATCAATTTATTTATTTATCAATTTAGAGGAATGTGAAGAATGACTGATAGCATGATGCATGAACATTTCCGAAAGAAACGGCTGCCTGTTTTTAAAAAAATACTTGGAAAATTTCGTAGTTGGCAAGGTATAAATACTGAGCTGAAGTCTCACTTTAACACAATACTACTTACAATTTCAATCACAACATCAGTTTTAATAACCGTTTAAATTTCGAATAAATTTAAAACCAATTGGCAAATTATTAAAATTAAAATTAGTTCGCAAATCAAAATTTATTATAGTGATTATTAATTTAGAGTAGATAAACTAACAAAAGAGGTTGTTGATAATTTCATTGACAAAAATAATAAAAATAAACTTATAGATATTCAAGATCAAGATCAATTTTGTAACACTAATAAAAGCAGTTTAGAACTTGGATATGCTCTTACTGTTCCTTATTCCGAAGGATTCAAATTATTTAAAAATAATATTGTAAAAGCATGGATAATACTATAAATTTAAAAATAATCTCACATACCCAAAAAACTTTGAAGGTATGTTAAGCAATAAATCTTCAACCTTGTTGGTATTGTGTTCAGATCTCACATAATACCACATAAATTGGAGAGACTTCGTGTCATCTTTGTCCGAAAATCGAGAAAGAAAGTCTTAATAGAAGTAGAATTAACATTGCTGAGCAGAGAAAACTTTTTAAAGGGGATATTAATATTTCTAACTTTAAAACTCTGTGTTTTTAATTTAAGAATTATTTAAAGAGAGTGGCAAGCAAAGCGTAATAGATAAGATTTTTGTATCCTAAAATTAACGTTCAAAATGCATTTTCGACAAATTTATTGAGAGTTTTTAAATGATTTATTGATGACATATTGAATACATAATCATTACTGACAATATAGAAATAACTTTCTTTTTTAATCAGTTGTTCTGAGGATGATTAAGAAACCACTGAAATTAGTAATCACTATAAAAAATTTTGATTGGCTTCCTAATTTTCATTTTTATTTCAATTCAAATTTTATTCTCAATTTCATTACTGCAAAATTTACAATCACGAATTTTCGATCTCGATTTACAACTGGCGATTTGTAATCCCTATTTTCATGAACAGCAAGAAAATTGTAACGAAAGTAAGACTCCGATTATCAAGATCGTGAATCAATAAAATTTTTTTAAGAATAACAGGAAAGACTTTGTGTATACGGCTGATCATCAAATCAAGAACTATATCGAAAAGAAATAGCAACGAAAGTCAACAAAAGATTATAAAAAATGTAAAGAAATCGGTCTAAACTTATTATAATAAATTGTTTCTGTTTTTATTTGAAATATTCATTTTAAATAACATTTTTATCTATTCTAATCTTTAATATTTTTTGTTATCAAGGAAATTTCTATATTTTGGTGCTCTTATTTTATTTCTTTTTATTTTCTCGGAATGAGTTCACAATGAGGGTCGCTTTTTCATTAAAATAAGAATGTTTAAGACATGATGTTTATACTTCATTTGCTTATTATCTTTGTTTTTAAACAAAAATTTTTCTTAGTCAATTGTTAGAATCAAAATATTGAAGTTTATATATTTTTATATTTTTTTTTTAAGATTTTATTATGTTTTAAAAACTTAGTGAAGATGTTTTGACCCTAACAAATTAAACTCAAAAAAAGCAACACACTAAAATACATATTAGTCTTTGTTCTTTATTGCATTTTGTACTTAAAAAGTAATATCAATTATATCTTTTATAATATCGGATTAATGTATTTTTTTATGATTTCATAGAAAATTGTTTGTAAAATAAATTCATTGATCAAATTTACCAAATCTTTAATTCTTTTTTTGAGATAAATCTCTTGTTAAAATTTCAACAATTTATTTCTAAGCAAATCGAATCATTATTTGATCAATGTAATTTGAAAAATATTTAAAATAAATCACAAAACAAAAATCAAATTAATTTTTAAATAATAATTCTTTTTTACTTGATACAATTACCGAAAAAATCAATTTCATCATTAAAAAAAAACTTTGTCAAATAAATCGTTTTAGAAACTGATTTGTTTAAATGCATAACGTCTATGAAATAAATACATATTACTTTTTAAAAGTTAATTCTAATCTTTATTTATTTTAAAAATTATTCATATTTTAAATTTACTACAACTAAATTTTGTTATTTTAAAGTATCGATTTGTTCGTATTAGAAATATATATTTTTTTCAACAATGAATGATTTACATTTATCTCAAATCATCGAATATGAAGAATCGTCACCGCTCATCGATAATAATAACGAAAATTTGAATTCTGTTTTCAAAACAATCAACAAATGGATGATAGAAAGTTTAAATCAATTTCGTTTAACAAAAAAAGTGTATATTTATTTATTTCCCGTCGGTTCTATCACATATCATAAATCATTTCCCGGCAATTCAAAGGATTTTCTTATCTGTTTTCCCGACGTTATAAAACTCAATGAAATTGAACACTCATTAATTCCTTATTTAAATAAAACAGATAACGATTTCATTCTATCCAATCTCTATCATCGTACGATTCCAATTTTACATTTGATTTATCAACAGAGTTCATTCAAATTTCTCGTTAGTTTCCTTCCATCTCAATTCTGTCGAACGAAACGACCGATTTTCGATTTATGTAATCCGTCGTCGTTAATTCTAGAACAAATGGATTTGAAATCAATTTTTTCCTTCAATAGTTTGAGAAATTGTTTATTAATTCGGCTTTATTTAAGTCAATCATTCCCGATTTTTCAACAGACATTATTTTTTCTGAAAAAATGGGCGATATTTAAACTAATCTACGGGAAATCCGAAGGATCGTTTTTGAACGGTACAGCTCTTGCGATTATGCTAGCGGTTTCGTTTCGATCGAATGTTCCCGCAACGAGTGTGTTCGGGAATCTGTTTATCTTTTTTCGACATTTTGTTGAGTTTGATTGGACAAAACAATCCATAGCAATTGATATTGGGAACTTCTCGGATAATATGCGTAAACTTCGAGCGAATCATTCACATTTGAAATCGATTAATGAACGACTAGTCAGCGGAACGATGACTGTATTAACACCAGCAATGCCGCGACAAAATTGTACGAAATCAATCAACGAAATTGGTCTCAATCGAATTACTTTTCACTTAAAAGAAATGTATTTTTCACTGGAAAATTCGACTTGGAAATCATCAATCGATTTGAATTTATTGCAACCGTTAACATTGATTAGTTTTATCGAATACGCTAATTCAATCAGACCTGTGTCACCGAAAATCGTTTTGTTATCAATTTTCGAAAACGAAAACTCCACCAGACAACCGGGAGCAATTTTTCAAGCAGAAGAATTGTTGATTTCAAAACTGAGAAACGGTTGCCAGGAAATGAGAATCGTTTTTCCATTCGCTATTAGAAACATTTTGAATGAAAGTCAGTTGAGAATTTTTCACTATTTCTTATTCGATTATAATAATGGTCCGAATTCCAATTCGACCATAATATCGATTTCAAATGATGAGTTACCGAATGGAATAGGTTTTAAACTTGAAACGATTTTCGAAAATGATTTTAGAATTTTGTCGTTGAATCTCGATTCAATGGAGAAAATTGTTCGGTTGATTTATACTGATATTAATACTAAATTCTGACGATAATTGATTGATGTAGATATTTTGTAATTTTCTGTTTCATTATGATATTTTGAAGCATTTCATTTTGTATTTTATTTTTTTTGTTTATAACTGTTTTGGGAAAAGAAATTTTTATTTTTCTCACTAAAACAATATTATATGTAATAAAAAATTTATAATTAACACATTCTTTGACGGTATGATTTGAACAGTCAATTATTCTTCTCCTTCTTGACGATTATAACTACCAATAAAAGTTTTAAAAATATTTGTCCATATATCTACTATACTCAAAGATACTAGTTTCGGATTGAAAAGTTTGTTTTTCTAACAATAATTTAGAAATTAAAAACTTTAAACCTGTCCGGATTGTGTTGAACAATGTGTATTTTAAAATTTTGCGAGTCTGTTTTACTGGAACTATTTTTAATGACATAATAATTGATGAATTCTTAAATCTTTTAAAATTATAGAAAATTATTTGAATGATTTCTATGAAAATAAATATTATATAAAACAAATAATATTAAATTTTATTATTCAACAACTTTCCTTTCTAAAGTTAGTTATGGAAATAATAGCTCGATTGGACTTTTTTGCAAAAAGTTAACGTTAATTAATTTGCTAATTCAGTGTTTCCAAAACTGAAATCCGCCTAATGAGCAAATAAATTTTATAAAAACTTTCTTACTAGTTAATTTTAAATATAATAAGAAAAATCCATTTATATGCAATAAAAATATTGATAATAGGTCCTTAGAAAGAATAATTATTACGCAAACGGCAGCACTGCTAATTTGATAAAACTTGTTTTACCGAATAAAATTTTGTAATCGAATTTCGAAAATAAAAACTCGACAATCAACTGACAGCAGTTTTTTTTGGAAGACCTGTTCAAAGGAAAACTGATCAACGGTTGCCAGAAAAATAAGTAATATTTTCATTTCCTATTAGAAATATTATTAAAGTCAGTGGATAATTTTTCATTATTTCTCTTCCGATTACAATAGTCTTAATTCAAATTTTAATATAATTTCTATTCCAAATTATAAATCACCAAATACGATAAATATTAAACTTGAAACGAGTTACGAATTTCGCCGTTCGATTTCGATTTAATTGAGAAAATTTTCAGTTGATTTCCACTGATATTAATATTAAATCCTAGATATAATTAAATAATGTTAATTTGTTTTGTAATTTCCTAATTAATATTTGATTTTAAATTGTTTGTGTAAAAGTCTTGTTTTATTGTTCTACATGAACTATTTTATATAGCAATTAAAAATTTTTAATAAAAAAAATTTCGCGTCCTTGTTTTACTGGATCAATTTTCTTTTAGTGTAATTATTGACAAATTCCAAAATTATTAAAAAATTTAGAATTATATTTGAAATTATTTCTATGAAAGATATGTTATGAAACACTTTTACTTATAATAAATAATATATTATTCGGTGTTGTACACTGAGAAAAACAAAATTATAGTCAGTATTTTTATTGATTACAGCAAATTTCAAAAATGCAATTATTTCGTTTGATTTCTTGATCATGATTACCAATATAAATGACCTCATAAATGGCTTGTGTAAATATTTGTTAAGTCCAAATGGTGTTGTGATTGTGGTTTTATGGATGGATTCTGCACTACCCAATGGGCCTTTTTAACATATTGACTGGGGGGGCAATGCTCCCATGTTTTTTTATGTCTATATCAATTTTATATTTTTTAAACGATTTCTCATTTCTCAAAAAATTATGATAACCGAATGGATGAGTATTAGGCAAAATTGACGAATATCTAATACCAGGTTAATTAAATTGAATACCATAATCACGTTTGTTCTGTATGAAGAAAGTTCCCTACCCTACTACAATATTTAAACGTGTATTAACTACAGGGTGTTTCATCACAAACAAAAAGCATCAATACTTGTGCATATTAAGAACATTATTCTATTCGTGAGTTGTGTTTATGATTAAATGCTCTATAGTACCTTATCATAACTTTTAGATTTCGTCATATTCTCTTTTACAGACACTTGTAACAAGTACACAAAACAAGAATGATGTCAAATTACAAAGTGGTTTATTGTTCAGTTGTCAACAACAGTCTTGTCATCAGCCTCTATAAGTACTCCTCTCACAGCTGCAGCCGAATCTGATTCCTCTAAGATTGACACTACTACAACAGGTGCTACATTTGTAATTGTGAGAAGTGGTTGCAACACCAATATCAGAATTCATTTTTTAACACCAAAATTTATTAATATAACAACAATTCACATTGTGAGGAATGTTTTGAATTGTGTGTTGATATTGTGCATGTAGAATGTTGATTCGGATTGTGTCTCTTCTACACAGATGGATGATTGATATTTTCTTTGATTCTTACTAATTAAAAATAATTTAATTTAATTGTAAAGTAAAAAGATTTAAAATAATTTTTGAATGTATTATTTATTTTTTTAATGTAATTAAAATTTTAATATATTAATTTAATATGTTCTTTTTTTAAAAATGTTTAGATTTAATTTCAACCAATTAGATTCTTTATAATTAATAATTTTTATAACAGATTTTCATTTATTGAAAATAATTAGTTTGAACTCAGAAAAATATTGATCAAGAGAGATGTCAAATAGTGAATGCGCTTGTGATAATAATAAATGTTGTAAACTTCATATTGATGTTGTTAATACACATATTTAAACAAATTTTTTTGTTAATTTAATTATCTTGCCACAAATTAATCTATTAAATTCTTTTCGATTCAATTTTTAAAATCTTGCAAATTTACTAAATAATTTTCACATTAAAACTAAAAATTTATTTTAAAATTTATTTAAAATTGTTTAATAACTTCTATTAAAATATATAAATTGTTATGACTGTAAAAATATTTTTATTTATAAATAAATATTTAATATTTAATGGTTTTCTTATAATTTTAAA
>MQRK01253649.1:12995-23184 GCA_001938485.1 Girardia tigrina
AATTAGTTTGAACTCAGAAAAATATTGATCAAGAGAGATGTCAAATAGTGAATGCGCTTGTGATAATAATAAATGTTGTAAACTTCATATTGATGTTGTTAATACACATATTTAAACAATTTTTTTTGTTAATTTAATTATCTTGCCACAAATTAATCTATTAAATTCTTTTCGATTCAATTTTTAAAATCTTGCAAATTTACTAAATAATTTTCACATTAAAACTAAAAATTTATTTAAAATTGTTTAATAACTTCTATTAAAATATATAAATTGTTATGACTGTAAAAATATTTTTATTTATAAATAAATATTTAATATTTAATGGTTTTCTTATAATTTTAAATTTTAAGATATTTAATAGATGCATTAAAAGATATTTTCTTTTAAATAAATATTTATTTTTTTATGATTTTCTTTAATTATATCATTTTTAATTTTAAAATATTTAATAAGCATATTAACATTAAAATATTTTACCTTTTAAATTAAAGAAAATAATAAATTATTCTGGTGAGATGCAAATTTAAATTATCCCCTCATGGTAATAAGTCCTGAAGAATCCACTATCAGCACTTCTAACGATATTTTGGAATGGTACAAAAGCAGAAAAGTGAATGTAAAATGGTTAGTGGAAAATAGTAATAATCGTTTGGAAGCATATATGTTTGCACCGGCTGAGTGGAAGCGTAAAAGACAATAGGTGAAATGTAAGACGTGTGAAAAGTTTGAGAGTGTAGCTTGCAAGATTACTCGCAATGGCACTGTTTACCTTGCTCATGGCTTCCGTACAGATACAACTGAAAAAGTGAAGGCTGTTATTGATCACATGGACTCAATTTCCAATACAGAAGCAGAGCGACATGAAGATTTAGAATTGGAGTGGAAAATTCAGTCTTCTCATTTCCCTTGGCTGAAATGTTTACACAAGTACCGTGCGGAAATTGTGGAGTTTCTTATCTCACTCGCCGTGGATGTTTATAATGACAGTATGATAGGTACTTTTTCTGCCAACAGCTGACCATCAAGGTATCTAGCTCAAGTAAACAGTTCGAAAATTATTAATAGCCTTCACGAGAATGGAATGACTTTAACATTAGAAGAATTTCAACCTCCCTCATCGACTTTACATTTCAGAGACCCAAGCTGCTATCAAGAAATGCTACTTATTGTTGCTGGAGATGTTCAGAAGAAACTAACTTGTGAGCTACAGGATTGTGTTACTTACGCAGTACAAGTTAATAGCAGTATCAATCGACAAATGGTGGAATACAAGTACGTCTCTGCGAGAATAGTAAGAAAAGAGCGTGAAGTAAAGAACGTTCTCTTAGCCTTCAACGAACTTCAAAACAGATTGGAGCCCTTGGACTACTAGAAGCCACTCTACATGCCTTTAAGACCATGGTTGCTCCAACTTCAATGTTGGTTGGTGTTACAACAGATGGCAAAAGCGCGAATACAGGATCAACAAGGGGGCACTGGAAACTTATGAAGAATTGGTTGCATCGTGATCTATTGACGTACTGGTGTGCTGTTCACAGAAGTCATCTTGCTTTTAAAAACATTGAAGGAGGCGTTTCAGAGGTGCGTATCTGGATTACTAATGCCAAGTCTCTAGCTACCTTCTTCAGGACGTCTAAAAAGGCAACAAAACTCCTACATCAATTTCGATCGACGGCGAAACATTTCCCTGCTCATTATGAAGTTCAATTTGCGGAGCATATAGTCAACCTTATAACGGCTATTCTTCATAACCTTTACGGCTGCAGGGAAGTTTGGAACTTTTTAGAAATGGAAAGCGAATCAAAAACAGTGAGAGCAACAGCCCAGGGATATTTGAAGACATGGACATATGAATCGCAGCAAGTTTGGCTTTCCAGTCTCAAGGTTGATGTTTTGAAAATATTTCGTGATTTACAAAAGCAGCTACAGCGTGAAGATCGGATTCTATCAGAGGTAATAAGCAATAGGGATTCGGTTCTTCGTAAATTAGACCTTTTATTCAGAGCTCCCTATCCTGGTGGAGAGGAAGAGAAACTACAGCCCCCACGAAACAGAGACTGCACTTTAAGAGCTGTTAACACATATGTACCAACCAAAATAAATCAGGATGCGGTTCGCCACAAAATTGTACAATCGGCGCAAAATTATCTTGGAGAGCGACTTGGTGTGGAAACAGAAGAAGTGAAAGATTTGTTGGCTCTTTTGAAAGCAGCAGAACTGGAAGTATTTATTAAGGCAGGAGTGAAAATAACATGACGCTTGTTTCCAGAAGAAATCCAGCGCATTATATATGACTGTACAGAGCTATGGCTAATAATTGACAGTATTGGAAATGATTTACCCACATTGAAGTTGAAAACTCTCTTTCAGAACTGCAGCGATGTACTTTGGAAAGTAATATCGTCTTTGGTAACACTCATTCCTCACAACATGCTTCCAGAGAGGCTTGTGTCGTTATACAACTTGAATGTTTCAGCCCATCGCATGAGCACCTCAGCTAAGACAGCGGACGCTCGCATGATGATCGCAATGAATGGCAAGGGAACCTGCCTGTTTGATCCTCGCAGTGCTGTGGTAGAGTTCTTATAGGTGAAAGAAAGTCGAGAAAGAAATCCTCTAGTATAGGTTGTGAGACCTCCGATAAAGTGAAAAAACCACTTGAATTTTGTAGATTCCGTAGGGCGAGTGTGAGTCGAATTGTGCGACATGTGTCGACGTTGGTTCCGTTCACTGCGTCAAGACTCTGAGTGTGCTGCATCAAGTGGAGCATGAATGATTGGGGTAGTATAGAGACTGCAGCTCTTTTGTCGATAAAAAAGCATATATAACGGTTAATATGATTTGAAAGGCTAGCCTCAGAAGTAAAGATAGAAGATTGAGTGAACTATCTTCATTTGCTGCAATGAGGAGGGGTGATACTTGTCTTTTTGATTTTGTATTTAAATCTGCAAGCACACGCGTTGACTTCGTCACCGAATCATGAGTGTCAGACACATAGGTCGGTCACCTGTGGTCCTTATTGATCCTGGGGGAATATGCACCCGAGTTGGCACTCCATTGTCTCGAATAATCATGGAAAGTAACATTGCCAGGGAGTCTAATTGGTGGAGCTAGGTGGGTTGATATATCGTCGGACCTTTGGGGACTTTGACGTTCTAAGTCGGGGGCCACAAGTAATGGTGTAACCATATATCGTGCGCTTAACCTGGTTTGGAGTGATGGTAGCTAAACTCGTCTGAAGCTCTACCACTCTGTCCGAAAGCAATTCTAGTTCGGTGATGATTGGCCAGTTTGGTGTGTTCGTTTTCGTTGTCTGATTTGTGTCGTAATGTGCTGTAGTGATTTTTTGTTTCTGGTTATTTTTGAGATCTTGTCTGCTATTTCTGAAAGTTGATTCAGTGGTAAGTTATCGGATGTGACCAAGATTGCTAAGTAAGTGGGATGAAATGCAGGATCACTTTACGTAAGGTGGATTCCCCTCAGTCGCTTTCGGTAAGAGCGAAGTGGTAATTTTGTGCACGAATTGGGTAAGTGTCATATTGTTTAATGGTTGTTTCTTGAAAAAGCGATTGAAGGAGTCTTCGAATGACAGGGTGTGTAGTTTTTATAATTGTTGGTGTAGTTGATCGTACAGTTGGGAGTGTGTTGTGATTGATGATAGTTATTTGTGTACGTTGTGCAGCTTTTCGATCAAAAGGGAGGCTGAGAGGTTATAAAAATGCATGGAATCACTTTCCACTGACCATTACGCGAAGTTCATTAGTTTTAGCCACGTTCACGGTGAACCGTCAGCGTCGAGGAAGAAAGGTATCATCGGCAGTTCAAGTGCATATATATCGGATTTTATCTTTGACCCTGTGTCGTCGTTTTTGCTGATATCGTCAGTGATATTTAGCGGGTTCCCACAGCCTAATATGTGCAAACTATGAGCGTGATATGAGTCGTAATTCCATATTCCTGGAGGAAGAGTTTGGATCATAGTAGCTTGAAGCCGTAATATATTGATATCGAAAGCCCCGTAAGATTGATTAATGTTTTAGTGAAGTCTCCAATGGGGAATTGATGCGCCATCTGCGTCTGATGGTGACTTCCTTCATGGTTATGATGACTATGGTATCGCGTGGTGGTTCAACGTTTGCTGGATATGTAGTATAGTTCGTTTACGAGTAAGATTTCTTGCCGATGTGTGAGAAAGAGTGTGACAACAGCAGTAAAAGCCCAAAAATCTAAAGTTTTTGTTACATATATCGACATCAGCACAACCGCGTTTCGAGAATTACATAATTATAGTGAATAGATCAGTGGTTGAGAGAACTTCTGACATAAATTTTAGCACTGCCCTCCCCAGTTGGTTCTAGATTTACGTGAATTTAGGAGTTCATAGGATTCTTGATCTCGTTTTCGTGGTTGCTTAGAGCCTCTTTGATCATACTACAGTGCAGACCCATTTTGCTCGTCGAGTTGATCATCGATGGACAGCATTTTGATCATTTGACCCTCATCGCAAATTGTCTGATAGTTTCAATGTTCCCGTCACGACACCGAATAAGTAGCTCAGCTATTTAACTCACGAAAACAAAAAAAGAAAATGCAACACGATAAAACCTTTATTTTCAACAACATATCTGTTTTCAGTTTCATTTTTGTCACTTTTTTTGTTTATGTTAAGAAATTAAAAGAACAATTTTTTGTTACAGTTAATATTTAAAAATAAAAAATTTTGTCACGTTGATTTGTTGTACGAACACCCCAGAAATTTAGGCATACAATGTCTTGATCCAGAGTTTTGAGAACCATAAATTCCAATTCAAGATTAATTTCTATTAAAGTGCAAATATATTGTTAAAAAACAGAGATTAAGATAAGTTCTACGTGACTTATTATATTTCTTATTTTTTGGCTTGGAGTGGATTAAACATGGAATGTCTTAGAAAAGAGGCTACAAATAGAAAGATGTGGCGAAGGCTTGTGCATAGTTGGGTGCACCCACGGCCCAACGGTTAACATCAAAAATCGAGAAAGAAGAAAGATTTTTTGCTAAAAACAATTTACAAAGTTAAATAAATTTTAAAATCATTTAATAGTTAATTAATAATGGTAATAAATTTTTCATAATGATTGAATTTGTTTCAACATTCGGATATCTAATAAGAATTATCATTTTATTATTGATCGATTGAATTTCGAAAGAGTTTATAAATCATTTTTCTTTATGTTGAGTTTTTTCAAATCAATTGTCTGATTGATAATTTCAACTAATCAATCGTAGTAGTAAACTTGTTGATTTTGGGAACTAGAACCCATTAATTAACATTCAAAATGGGCAAAGTAAGGTATATTCTTTTCTTATAATCTTTAATTAAATAAATAAAATTTCGACATAATATCCAAAAAAAATCTTGAAGTAAAATAAATATTATAAAATTTTACATCTTAACAATTTAATTTTTAATTATAATAACATTAAAAAACAAAAACATTTAAATTAACACATAAATATATAAATATTTAAATATGATGACAATTGTTGAAAACATGAAAAAAGCCTTCATTAAAATTTCTTGTTATCAATGAAACATCAGCTTCAGACAAAACTAACAATAATATATTCGCATTTATTTATCTAATCATTATGTAAATTTTAAATCAAAATAATTTCTGTAAACTTGAAGAAAATGGTGTTTGCACATTTATTTTATTGTAAATGCTCCACACATCACCCTCTCCCAGTAATTATAAAATTCTGAACAAAAGATTTTTAAATTACTTATATCAATTTTACTATTTAAGCAATCCATTTTTTGTTGAGCACTTTTGCTATCACTTTCCTTTCGATTATGTTCCTTAATTCGTTTTCAGAGATTAAAATATGTCTTACCGATGTACGTTGCTTCAAACCTAATACTTTTATACTGATCAACAAAATTAGAACAAAATATAGTTGGAGTATTAGATCTACTGCTGAACAAACTTTGTGTCTCACATGATCTAGTCACGATTTTAAAATTTAATAAATTATTTTCGAAGAAAATATTATATTAAAGTCAGACCTCAAGTATCCGTCGGGGTCGGTTTTTTCGAAAGTGTGACGGATTGAGAGGGTGACGGATATGAGAGGTCGTTTTCAATGGCGATTTGAAGCTCCGTCAAATGAAAATCACGACAGAATGAGAGGGTGACGGTTAGAAGATGGACTGATACGAGAGGTCTGACTGTATTAAGAAGATTCTAGATGACAAAATGGGTCACTATTATACAAAAATTATCAATTATACACTGTTAGAAAATATCAACAAAAATAAATGTCTTTTTCTTACTTTCTTTCTGACTTTGAAAAGTTTATAAAAAATAACCTTTCAAATATTTAATTTTTCAGTCAACTTACACAAATATTAGTTACTATATTATGAAGGGGTAAAAACATTAAAAAATATATTTATAAAAAATATAGGTTGTGTCGAAATTGTTTAGATGATGTACAAAGTGTAAAATTTTCTGTCAAATAAAATGAAAACAGTTTGGGAATTGTAAACTATTCTGATGTAAAAGTTTAATTATTAGGTCGACAAGTATGAAATTTGTAGAAATAAAGTCAAAATTCTTGAAAATTTACAAATACAAATATTTATGTTATTAATCAAAGTATGTACCCATATTACCGACACACTTTTGCCATTTAAGCAGCAACTTGTTGAGGCCATTTGAATGAAAATTTGGTGGGCGAGAATTTTCAAATTCCTAGAAGGCAATTTTAACGGCATTTTCGAAGTAGAATTATTTTCTTATCAAAAGTTGTTCAAATTGAGAAAGAAATGGAAGTCTGATGGGGCTAGGTCTGGTGAGTATGGCGGATGATGTAGAAGTTCATACTCAAGTTCTTGTAGTTTTGTCACGGTCTTAGGTGCAGTATGTGATTTTGCATTATCGTAGAGCATGATACGAGTCGACCTTTTTATCTAATGCGGCTGCTTTTCTTTCAGATTCCGCATTTTATTTTCCAAATGGCTGCAGTAGACATCTGCTGTGATCGACGAACCAGGTTTCATGAAATCATAATGGATCACACCTGCGACAGACCACCAAACATTCACCATCAGCTTCTTTTGATGAATGTTGTTCTTTGGACTGTGCTTGATGCTTAATTTGTTTGAGATTGTCATATTGGATCCACTTTTCATCACAATTGACTATTCGTTTCAAAAAGGGATCATATTTATAACAAGATAGCTTCATCAAGCAACCAACCAAAAGCTTTTATTCCTACTTTAAATTCAACACGTGTGGAATTCACTTATCCAAACTTTTTCACTTTACCAATTTGAGTCAAGTGATTCAATATTGTTTGCTTTGTAACAGCAAAGGTTAGCGATAAATCAGAACTACTTAGTGCTGGATCCGAAACATCAAATTGAGATTCATTATTGAAGTTTAAAATACGTTTCATGAATTTTCTGAACCAATTTGAGACTGTTTTCTACGTTGCAGCATTGTATCCAAGTACAATATTGATGTTTCACATAGTTTGTGATGTTGAGGTCTCCCGGAGAAACTTGTACTTCATACTAGTTTGAATTTCTACTTTTTCCATTTTTTAAAATACAGTTTATTAAAACAAATTATCAATAATTTTAATTAACTTTTATTGATTTGTTCTTTAACCAAGATATGTAGCAATTAAACAAATAAACCGACAAACAAAATTTTAACTCATTGTCAAATTATTACTACTTGAATTTTTAACAATGCCTAAAAATTTCATACTTGACAACCTAATATTACCGGTATCAAAACTCGTAGATCGGAGAGACAAGCCGTCATATCGAAACCCAGATTACTGAGCAATCACTTGTAAATCCGTCGAGTAAGGTTCTTGATCATTGGTTATATTGTAAAAAAACAAACATTTAATAAAGTAAAAATTTCTTTTTTAAAAAAAGATTACTATTTTAAATTGAAACAGATTTACTTTTATTATTTTCTTTTTTTTGCAATAAAATATTTTTTCGAATTTCTTAAGAAAATTTTTATTTTGACATTTTTTATAAATAAAAATTGATAGAAAAAAATAAAGAAAAACAAACGGTATTTAAAATCAACGTTTTATTTGATAGAATATTATACACAACAACGAATCGATTAATGACTAATTATTCCCAATACCAAATTGTGATGAAGACGAATTATCAGTCATATCAGACAATTTTTCATTGACAAAATCATTATATCTTGATGATTCATAGATTTTCTCTGACTTTTTCCCCGATGCATTCTGTTTGGTGCTTACGTTTTCATAGACAACTTCATCATCCCGAGCACTCGACGAATTCCTGTACACTTGATTTGATTCCCGATAACTGTGGGAGAAAGACCGAGTCAATTCTGTCGCGTTCGCTTTATTATTGTATGTTATGATGATAATAGACGTTTGATTTTGTTTAGAAAAATTTTTTTAACCCCATTTACTTTGATTTAGATTACCTGTTATCGTTTGGGTTATTGGGAGAAATTCGACCAAAAAATCATTTCGAAAAAGAAATAAAGGACTTTTAACTCGAGTTAATTAACTACAATAATTTTATAAAAAAGATATGCAAAAAATATTAATATTTATAATAATAATAATAATAATATAATATTGAAGAAATTTATACGACAATTGAAACTTTAAAAAATCCATAATTTTCGATAATTCATCTTTTTGAAACGATTTTGTATTCAATTTTAATAAAAAACATACTATTAAAAAGGTACATATGACTTATTGGTTGGCGTGATTTCGTCTATTTATTGTTGTCAAGAGAACTCACTCATTGAAATCAAAATTTATTATAATTACAATTCGGATCATTTTTGTGACAATCCATAGTAGTGCTTTCACTCAAATTCATCGATCAAAAGATTAATAATCTTTATCTCAAAATCTAGAATCTCACATATTATTTTAAAAATATTTACCACAAATTTTATTAGTTAAAATTAAAAGGACTTTTAACTATTTAAAAATATTAATTTGATTTATTAATTTAAAATTTTTTTTAATAAAATCATGTTAAAATTTACAATCATAATTTATTTTTACAATTATAAAATTAAATTCAAACATTAAATTTAAATTTTAATTAAATTAGTTTCAGATAATAATTTAAATATTATTCAGCCATTTGAGTAGAAGAGAAACAATCCAAAATTAACACACAACATTCAAATACAAAACTTCAACATTCCAAACATTCATCACAATTCAAATATACAATTAATAATAATAATGAGGTAATTTAAATATATATAATGGAGGTAAATGGAGGCTTGCTTTGTTTGTATTTCCTCTGTCAATTGGCTTTTTTGGGTTTCTTGACTGAAATCTAAAGCGTTCGCGATTTCTTACAAATATGATAATCGAAAATGATTGAAATTATGTCTCAAGATTGTATAATTTTCACCGATTATTTATAAGCAGAAGATAGTTTAGATTCTCTTTCAACTGCAAACACATAATTATCACCTCAATTGAAAGAAAAGTTTGAAATGTCAGGTAGTTTACATCACAAATTTGTACTTTTATAAAAATTTTATAAATAAGCATGAAAAGCAATAAAAGATAATCATTAATTGAAAGGGATGGATGATAAATTTGATAATTAAGCATAATGTTACTATTTCCCATCTAAGAAGCTAAGATTCGGGAAGCGTTATATCCCCAATTCTCTTTATATATATATATATATATGGTATGAATAAACGTAGTAGATAAATGAATTAATTCGGAAGATAAAAAAAAGTAAACCAGCAGATAAATTGCCAAAAGGATAAAATGTTTTAATTAATTAATTAGATTTTTTAGACTTAAAAGTTGGTGTGAAACACTACTTTCGTATGCTTTGTGTGTATGTGATTTTCTTTCTTCTGCATTTGTACAAAGTCTTGGATTGATTAGTTGTCCTTTGTACATAGTGATTCTTGTGCATGAGAAACGTGATATATTTGTATGATTGTGTGTCGTGTTTTTATTTTTATTTCCTAAGAAATTTAGGGCAGTTGCCAGAAAATTCATGAAAAGATTTGGCTACCGTGTCAATTGTTTAACTAACTTCGAATTTTAAAATCAAATTTCAGTGAAAAATTTTATTGGAATTAAGTGTTATTCTTAATATATTTCAAATTGTTGTCGAAAAATCAGATAAATGAA
>MQRK01253649.1:23523-38565 GCA_001938485.1 Girardia tigrina
AGAGATCTCCGAATACGTTTATAATTTGAAGAAAAACGGGTTTGACTAAATGATTATTTATCACGAGAATATCGAATTAGTTTTTTTATTTCGTATGGAAATTTCTTCACAACACAAAAAGAAATAAATCGAACTCGTTTTGTTTTATTTTTATCTGCGAGNATAAAAAATGAAAATAATAATGATTAAAAAAAATCAATAGTTAATCATTAGATATATGAAGGCAATAACAATTTACTGTTGCAATAATTCCTGTTATATTTGATTACTATAATAAATTTTCATGAGTCAAGGTTATTTTTATTTTTATTTTATTTTTATGTGTTGCTTGTTTTTTTTATTTGTTAGTAGAAACAGATATTTATTTATTCACACAAATATCTTTTTCTACAGTTGGCAACACTTCATTTGCTTTGCGCTTCTTAGGCACTGGAACCTGCATACTTTCCAAAGCAAGTGTGATTTCTCCTGATCGACCACCTTTCTGTTTTGGACCCAATAGCATATTTTGCACTCTAAATAATATTAAAGTATACAGTACACTCCGTATATATCGAAGAAGGATATATCGAATATACGAATTGTAATGATATAATTTAATTTCAATGGTGACCACGCCGAAATTCGAAATCAATTGTGGCAAATACGCCGAAACGTAAGATTCCACAGTTCTATTATGACAACTGCACCATCTGTTTCTAGCAAATGGAATCTAAGTTTGTGCTAGCCCAAATAGTGAACACAGTCACTAAATTTTACCACGCGTGGTCAGCACTGCCCGAAGACATTGCAACCGTCGTCTCCCGTGAAACCGTCTTGAACCAGAATTATGAAAAATTGAAATCGTTTATCGCCAAGCAACGCCAAAAATTGAAATATGCACGAATGAAGGCAGCACTATCGACTCGAACAAACGATCTCAAAAAAGCGTCAGTTTCCTTTTTACAATTTAATTTCACACAAATGAAAATCAATTTCACGGAAATATAAATATGAAAACATAAATCAAAATAAATATCAAATGTAAATATTTCATGAATTATAATATATCAGAATATTATAAAATAATTTCTTGAATTTGATTTTTTTGCACTTTGATGTAGTTAATATTAAAAATATATATTTGTTTTAATATTTAATCAATTGTGATTAAACAAATATATATTTTTAATATTAACTGCATCAAAAGTGCAAAAAATCCAATTCAAGAAATTGATCGCCAGATATTTCGATCATATCGTCAACCGGCCCGACCGACAACCGAACACAAACGGATCTTGAACACATCAAATCAGAAATACTATAATTACAACGAAAATTTGACGGTAAACAAGGGAGTTTGTGTTATAATCATTAACAATACCAAAGCCCGCAAATGCAAGGCGTTAGATGACGGGTCTCCTTGTACATTTCGAGTTCAGGGAAACGAGACGGTACCCCAAAAATAGGCATCGCGGGGGTACCAGCTCAGCGATGCATTAATTCACAGACTATCTCGAGAAACAGCGTTCACTTTCTGATAGATACGGGAGCATCGGTTTCCTGTCTCCTGATATCCAAATTCTGGCATGTACGTCCTAGTGGGTTGACATTTCATGCTGCTAATGATTCCGCAATCAAATGCTGAGGAGATCTGGAACTCACAGTCAGCATCAACAACACTGAATACTGATGTATTTTTCATGTCTGCTACGTCAATGAACCTATTTCGGGTGATGATTTTTTATCTCATTTTAGGTTCATTATCGATTAAGACAAAAACAAAATCTGCTTGAACAATATTCAGCTCGGACAGCAACATGATTCATCGTACATGAACTCTCGAAACACGGACTCGGTCGCTCAAAGAATCCCTTTATTCGGTCTACCACGAAGTCAACTAATCAGACGACTCTTAGGTACGAAACTGAAAGCAGCCAAAAAGTTCACGGACATGATCTGACAAAAAAATGTCGCCCGTCCCAATCCGCCATCACATCACCACTAGTAGTGGTTCAACAAGGCTCAAAACACAGAGTATGCAGAGATTACCGATTGTTAAATCAGCATACGATCCCGGATCGTTAACCCATTCCCAGAATTGATGATATTTTACAATTCACAAATAAAAAGAAAGTATTTGCCACAATTGATTTAGAAAAGGCGTATTTTCAGATATCCATAGCCCAGGAGGACTTCGAAAAAACGGCAGTCAGCACCACTTTTGGCATGCTCAAGTTTCTATACATGCCATTCAGTCTTTGTAATGCCTCTGCAACCTTCCAGCGAACGATAGACAACGTTCTACGACTGTATACTATCGCAGTGGCATATGTGGATGACATACTCATCGTCTCGGACTCGGAGGAAGAACACACCAACCACGTTGCAGAAATTTTGTAGGCTTTACAACGAGCAAATCTATGAGTCAATCGGGAAAATGTCGATTTGCCACGAAAGAAGTTGGATTTCTTGGACACACAATCAGTGGTAGCGGGATTCGACCGATGCAAGGAAAGTTGAAAGCAATAGCGGAGTATCCAGAACCCAAAACAATCAAACAACTCAAACGGTTTTGCGGAATGGTAAACTATTATAATCGATTCATTCCTCGGCAGCGGCAGTGACTGGCCCACTATATGTGTTAACAAAAGGAAAGTGGCACGATTGAAATGGGATTCGAAAGCGAAGGAAGCGTTTAACGAAACTAAATCCGCATTGATGAAGGTCATGGAACTCGCCACATTTGATGATTCTCAACCACTCATTCTGCGGTCAGACGCTTCCGATACAGCGGTTGGAGCGGTATTCGAACAAAATGGTAAACCTTTATATTTTTTTAGCAGACAGTTATCGAAATGCGAAAAACGCTACAGTATNGAAAGCGAAGGAAGCGTTTAACGAAACTAAATCCGCATTGATAAAGGTCATGGAACTCGCCACATTTGATGATTCTCAACCACTCATTCTGCGGTCAGACGCTTCCGATACAGCGGTTGGAGCGGTACTCGAACAAAATGGTAAACCTTTATATTTTTTTAGCAGACAGTTATCGAAATGCGAAAAACGCTACAGTAT
Source organism: Girardia tigrina (assembly GCA_001938485.1). Taxonomy (NCBI): domain Eukaryota; kingdom Metazoa; phylum Platyhelminthes; order Tricladida; family Dugesiidae; genus Girardia; species Girardia tigrina. The sequence goes on from MQRK01253649.1 coordinate 26,581, forward strand.
GTACGATCGAGAACTGCTGGCCATATATAAAGCCTGGAAAAATTTCCGGCTCCTTCTGAAAGCTTCAGTTACTACAATTTATACAGATCTCGCACAACCAACAAAAAAATCCGACGAACCGTCACTGGAGACTCCTGCAGTTCATATCAGAACTGAACTGTACCATTGAATACTGCCCAGGTCACACAAACACAGTAGCTGATGCGTTATCCAGAAACAACATCATACAAATAGATGCCTCACAAAGCAACGCATTTCCTTGGTCGACGCAAGTCATTTTAACAAAACAACGAACAGAGTTAAAAAAACGATTCGGAAGAATTATGGATGAAGAATAATAAATTAATATTACCACCATCACTTCGGAAAGAGGCTTTTCAGATGCAGGCATCAAATGTACCAGAGAACTTATCGCTCGATGGTATACATGACATCAAATGACGAAAGACATTCAGAAGTGGTGTCAAGAATGCCAAGAATGTGCGAAAGCAAAAATTCATCGACACATTAAATCAATGATCATGCCACTTCCAGCAGCGAGCAGATTCAACGCAATTCACATGTATATCGTGGGACCGTTTCTGGCTATAAACGGTAAAGCATTTATATTAACTATAATAGATCGTCAGACATCGTGGCCAGAGATAATACTGGTCAAGAACATCACAGCTGAAACAAGTAGCAAGAGCCTTGGTCGAAAATTGGATATCTAGATTCGGTATTTCGGCCGAAATAAGGACCGACAGGGGCACTCAGTTCGCTAGTTCTTTATTTCAGGAATTATGGAAACAGTTAGGCATTAAATCCATTTAAACGACGGCGTACCATCCACAATCCAAAGGAAAGGTGGAATGAATTCATCACACCATGACAGCGGTAATTATGGCAACTGTACTACAAAACAAAAAAACATGGATTCGCGTACTGTCCCCGATGGCATTTTGCTTACGGAATTGCTCGAACGCCAGCGGACTGTCACTCACACAAAAAGTATTCGGTGCTAACCTCGCCATGCTAGGGACTATATTTCATCAGCCAGCAGAAGTGTCGATGGAGTGCTTAAAAAACATTGCGGAAAGCGGAAAAATAGTCAAACGAATATTTCAGAACGACGTAAAAATTCCGAAATCAATGGAGAACTGTGAGTTCGTGTATATAAGGAAACATGCCAAAACCTCGCTCGAAGCCCCTTATTCTGGACCGCATAAAGTAAAGCAGAAGTGTCCCAAATACTTCATTATAGACGACGGGATGTCTGTATCACTTGATCGGCTCAAGACGACTTTCATCTCTGCACATGGTGTTTCTGAGCAGGGAGAAATGTAATGATATAATTTAATTTCATAAAATTAAATTATACATTTAAAAAAAGAAATTAATTATTTCTTGTTTAAATAAACCGATTTTGATAAAAATACAATTTGGAATTCCTTCAATTTGTATTCCTTATAATTTCAGTTATGAGTACGGAGAATAGCAACATGGATATATCGAATATATGTTATTGTACTAACTAAATATTAGTGCTTAGATAATGGAAGGTTATGCTATGGCTATATTGAACTACGACTATACCGAAATTTTGTTTTGGCAAATGTCACTTCACCACTGTATTTACAGTCCATTTCATAAATAAAAGTTTGAATTTCAAAAATAAAAGTTTGATTGTTTTAAGTACATAACTGTATATAAAAATTGCTAATTTTAATCAAAATAACATTAACAATTACATTGTTAATGAAATGATTCGTTGAGACAAGAGAAGAATTAAAAATAATATTAAAAATGTTATTCAGTCAATTGGATCATTTGATGAGTATTATCGTAGTTTCTGGCATCTTGTTAATTCAATCAATAACAGATTAGAAGAATAAATGATTTCATTAAATATATGTGTTTTTAATTGTTAATGTTATTTTGATTAAAATTAGCAATTTTTATATACAGTTATATACTTAAAACAATCAAACTTTTATTTTTGAAATTCAAACTGTTATTTATGAAATTCAAACTTTTAAGTATGAAATTCAAACTTTTATTTACGAAATTCAAACTTTTATTTATGAAATGGACTGTATAACGACATGCAAGTAGTTATAAATGTTTGTACATAAATATTTTATGTAATTATCTACAGTTGCATATGCTAAAGCTCCAATTGTCCTTATCTTCCATTAAACATGGTTCCCAGAAACGCGATTAAATGTCCTTGAAAGAATCAAAATCAGTCCAGTTGAGTTTATCTTTTAGCCTTCAATATTCTTTTAAATCTGCCTTGAAATTTGTAGTAATTGTTCGACTTAACGCCATGTAATGAATCTTCTGTTTGTGTTTTAACACCCCTGATATCATTTCTCTTTGAGTTGTGTTGTATATTTTAAGCCACAGTTCATGACTAATTGATAGCAAATTGTCAAACAAAATCGGGCGAATTGGCTTTTCAGTTCAGTTAGAATTTTAAGTTTTAATTAATTTATCTGTTGGTATCATCCAAAAAGTTATCTTTTAGTTTATTCATTTATACAGGGTGATCATAAAGTAACTACATTTTTAGGCAAAACATTATGAAAAAATGGTTTTAAAAAACAAAAAAAAGCATTTATTAAAATTTAATAATATTTAACAGAATAACCGTCGACATCATTAAAACGTTTAAGGCGTTCATGAAAAGACTTAATGGCATTTTGGCACATTTCACCAGATATTTTTGCCGCTTCTTGACAAATAAAATCTTTAAGTTGCTGAATTGTTTCTGGTTTTCTCTTATACACTTCGTTCTTTAAATACCCCTACACAAAAAATCGAGTGGTGTCACGTCAGGTGACCTGGCCGGCCATAAATATGGACCACATCGTCCCAGCCAACGTTGTGGAAACGCTTCATCCAGAAATTGTCGCACAAGCAGTGCATAATGGGTAGGTGCTCCATCTTCCTGGAACACAGCTTTCCGTTTGCATGTTCTTGATAACGATGGCATAAAGCAACTTTTTAACATATCCAGGTAAAGCGCTGCTGTTATGTTTCCTTCAGTAAAAAAAGGTCCATAAACACGAGTTGAAGACAATCCTATCCAAACATTAACTTTTTCACTAGCCTGTGATCTCTGATATGTTTCGGTTGGTGTTTCAGTACCCCAATTGCGACAGCTATGTCTGTTTACAATGCCGTTAAGATGGAAAGTTAATTCATCAGAAAATATCAGGTTACTAAGAAAATTTTCATCTGCATCTATCGATTGAATTAACGTTTCACACATAACACGTCTAAGATCCCAATCGTCTTCATACAAAAGTTGCGTGGCTTGAGTTCTGTAGGGGAACATTTTTAAGTCGTTTCGTAATACTTTTTGAACAGTTCCATAAGAGCAATTCAGAGTTGACAACGATTTCCTGATAGAAGATTGGGGTTCTTGCTTAAAATGTACTGATATCTCATTTTTGTTTTCATCATCAATTTGTGGTCTTCCAGATTTTGAGGCATTTAGAACGCTTCCTGTTTCTTCAAACTTTTTGAAGATGCTTCTAATACTTTTTTCCGTTGAAATATTTTTCCATTTAAGTCGTTGAAGTTCTCTTCTTACTAAAGTCACTGACTCATGCTTCGTAAATAAAATAACAATTTTTACACATTGATTTACATCCATTTTGAATCTTACGCTTAAAACAATAACAACAATTAATACATTTAAACAAAATGTACTTTTAATTAAATTTTAAAAAATAAGCTTCAAGATGCCTTAATAACTAAAAAGAAATACAATATAATTCAAAAGTTATTGCAGTTTATAACCCGATAGTTACTTTATGATCACCCTGTATTCTAGAGTAATAAAATAATCTTCTAAAATAATTTATTCTCATATATATATATATATATATATATACATATATATATATATATATATATATATATATATATATATGCCGAATTAGGCAACAAATTGCCGATTTCATGAATTCGGTAACAGTGTAATAGTGTAGTTGCCGAATTCATGAAACTAGTCAATTTTCGAAGAATAAACTAACTATATAAAAAAATTTTCATTTTAATATGAAAATTTCTCCATTAAAAAGGAACGATTATGTATTTAATATGAAAAAATATAAATTAAATATGAAAACAATCTTAATTTATTATGTAAAATAGACTACAAATGTAAATCCTTTATTCATAGTTATTAAAACGTCTGCCTTGGTGGCAAGCTGAATTGCAAACGTATGTATTTTAAAACATTTTTTCATATTACATTGATATTTTTCGTATTAAATTGATATTTTTTATATTAAATACATATTGCACATATTAAGGACTGAGTACGAAAAAAATTACTAACTTTAAAAGCCTCTGCCTTCAAAACCATACTTTTGATTGAAAAAATACCGACTGTTTTGAAAAATGTGTTTAATTCAAAATAATTTTAGTAAGCTAAGAAAGATTATTTATTTTTTTTAATAAATTCTGCGAACTTTTCCGGAAGGCCTGCCATTAGACTTGTAATTGTAGTTTCTGTCACGTTTTTAAGTGGATTATTCCATTTGTTTCGAAAATCTGCAATTGCCTGTGCCCTCTTGTTTGTCGTCTTTAATTGCATATTTACCACGGCCCAATATCTTTCAATTGCCTGTCTTTACACTAAATCGACGTTATTGTCCCTGTACTACTTTTTGGCTGCCTAACCATAGTGGCACGATGCCAAATCCGGCCTAAAGAAAGTAAGACCGCCGTGCTGACTTATGAATGGTAATAAACGCTTTTGCAAACACTCCTTCACATAGACTTCTGTGTTTATTGTGCCAGATGTGACAAAGCATTTACTCATTTTCCCGCATCCACATATAACCTGCCAAACAAGAATTTTTTTGGGAAACTTAGATTTTTTTCTTGCTTCTAAATTTTTCTTCAACTCCTCCTCTTTTAGTTGCAGAGTAAAATTCTTGTCCGGGTAGCTGTGAAAACTCGCAAAGCACATAAGTCTCATCATCCATAATGCAACATTTTTCTTCGCATAAAAAACAGATTTCAACTTTCTGACTCGCTACTGCGCCTTTGTTCTTGTTAGCGTTCCGGTCTGGTACTGTTTGAACTTTACACGTTTTTAAACCTACAGACTGTTTAATTTTCCGAACTGTTTTCTCGCTACAATTTGCTATTACGGCCAGTTTTCGATTTGATAGACGAGGATTTCTCACTAACAGAGCCTTTACTTTCTTCACATTCTGTGTACACGAAAATCCTTTCTTCTTCCCGAACCAATTTTTCTAAAAGCGCTCAAGTTCTCATTGAAGTTTTAATAACGTTAGAAACTGTTTTTTGACATAACCTTTGCCTTTCTGGCAATTGCTTTCTGACTTGATTGTGGATTTTCTTGAAATAAACGAATAATTAATTCGTGACTTCCTGTTTCTGACGACATATTCATGAAAAATGAAATTTAAAAATGAATACTAAAATGGATTTATTTTGATTTATTCAAACAACAGCCTACTTCATTAGTTTTTTGTAATTTGTGAATTTATGTTAGAGTTATAGAGATTTAAAGTTAGTAATACTTTTCGCAATATGTTCTTAAATGTTAATATTTATTTCATAATTGAATTAAAAAAATTTTCAAAAAAATTGTTCGTGAATTTGAAACCAAATATTCTTTTTTCGACTGACTATTTCAATAAATCATTATTGCGTCTGACTAATGCATATAATTCGGCATCTAACTGAAGTTTAACATTGTGACTGACTACCTCTATTATTTAAACTGAAATGATATTTAATCACAACTGTTACATGTAATAATTTGTACATTTAGTTTGATTCACATTTTCGTCCGTTAGCTTGATCCGGAATTGGATTTCTTGTCCTTACGAACATATCTTTCTTCTTATTAAACTATTGCTTTTCATGGTCTTGTTTGAAATCATACTTTATTTTTACTACTGAATTGTTATTCAGTATTTCTAAATTTAAAATCAAATAGTAGTAATATTGTGGGATGTTATTTATCGCAGAGAAGAATATTTTCAACAGAATCTAGAACACATGTATATTATATAAAACAAAACTGAATGTCAGTAAAATTAAATAACAAATAAACAAATTTTTATATTTTCAAGTATTTTAGGAAATATTTCTTTAAGTATTAAAAATAACTAAAAAAATAAATCAAAAGGGCTATTGGAAACCTTAAATCTGAACTACTGTCGCGAAACCCTATAACTATATAATAACTAATTAATAATGACTGAGAATAAAAACTTTAGTATAGAATGATTAAGTAATGTTCTTTCAGAAATCTTACTTATCATTATAATTATCCTGTGATCCATCTTCTGCCACAAGAATTTCATATGCTTCTGACGCATATCGGTCCCAATCGGACATTTCGTTCAGACCTTCTTCGAGATCCTGAAAATTTCCATAAACACGAATATATAACATATTTGAATCATACTTTTAGATTTGTGAATGGGTCACGTTGTTCATGCTCTAAATATTTTGTCAAATTAAAAAACGTGTCGAAAAATATCGACACTAATCGACAATTTTTAAGATCTGACAAACGGATTTTATTCTCTATTTTAGGTTTTATCATATCCATCATCTGACATATACAATCTTCAAAACTTATTGGCTCTATTCCCATTTCTTCCATTCGAAACAGTTGCTCTTGATAAAAATAATCAAGTTCATAGAGTGACAGAATGCCATCTCCATCCAAATCCATACATCGAAACCAATATTCGATACTAAATTAATTACTGATTGTTATAATAATTCAATATTTGTGAGATTATTAATATATAATATTATTTAAAGTACTAGTAACTGACTATTATAAATAAAATAAAAAAAATTGAATGTCCATAACGACAAAAACCCCTATTCTAAGCAATAGGAACAAAAGAAGTAATACCTAAAATGAAATAACACCACCAATAATTAAGAATGTTAAGATCAAGAAAGCTAACCAAAAGAAATCAAAAACCTTTTTGATCAACTTCCTTAAAATTAGCATTTTGTAAATAAAACGATCAAATAATACAAATTAATGATATGATTAATAAATGAAATGACGAAGCGCATAGAATAAAAAATAACAATATACATAGAAAAGAATGTATCACTGGTGTGAGGAATATTTGGTGTGTAATTGTTTTTGTAGTGTTCGCATGTTTAAATGTTGTRTGTTGATTTGGGATTGTGCCTCTCCTAACCAGATGGATGATCAATATTTAATTTCTTATAATCTGAAACTAATTTATTTAAATTTAGATTTAATATTCAAATTTCTAATTTTAATTATTGCAACTTTTAAATAATTTTATTGATTTTATTTTTGTAAATTTTTAAATGATTAAAATCAAATTAATGTTTAAAAATGACTATAAAAATATTTTATTTTAGCCAATAAAATTTAAATAAAATATTTTTAAATAAAATAATCTTCTCAAGTATATATAATGATATAATATAAGTTCAGATTATAATGTTGTTGACCATTTTAAAGAATGCCTAGGAAGTTTAAGGTTGAATAAAAAGCATTAGAGTATTAATGTATTAAAGTTCTCCATTAAAATTTTATAGTCATTATTAGAAATTCTAGGGACACTTCCTATCATTTGAGGTCTTAGTTGTTCTACCACTACTAATTTTATATTTTTTTAGTCTGTCCTACCCTACATATAACTTGTAATTCTCCACGACATTCATCTGTGCGCCTTTTTGCTGCTGTTAATCTTTGATTAGAGCTGTTTATCCTTGCTGTCTTGAAATGCCTTGCTAATTCTGTTGTTATCATATTCATAGCAGCTCCTGCGTCAAACAAACATTTGATTTCTTCTTCTTCTATAATTACTGTTATGCTGGGATGTCCTTGAAGTTTTCTTGAAATTTTACCCTTTTTAACGCCATAATCATCTTTGCATCACTTGTTTGTCTCTATTGATGAACTCTTCATCCATCATACTGTTTTCTCCGTTAGTTGAAGGTTTTCGTAAATACTTTCCTCTCTAAATTTACTCTTCGTCGATCCTTTTTCGTCTTTTTCATTTTCATCCTCTGTGTCTACCTCTCGATTTGCTGCTTCTTGTTTCTTTTCATTCATAACGTCATTATTTCAATTTTTTATTAGTTTATTATTTATTCTTATATTTTTATTATTTTTTATATAATTAATACTTTTATACATACTTTTACTATAATAATCATACATACTACTTATACATTTTAAAATATTTAATCCTTTCATTTAATTTTATTATTTTTTTTAAATCGTTCCACATAAAAATTATACATTTTACTTTTTATATTATATTAAAATCTCTCAAATAATTTTTATTATTAGCAATTTAATTGATCTTCTTAATTTTAGAAATTTTATTTTTTCAAACGCTACATATTTAATTATATAAAAATTTTAATTTGTACATATTTAATATAGCCTTCTTTCAAAAATTTTCATAGCATTTTTAATTCCTAACAGTCATTATCATGCTTTTTATTCAAACTAAAACTTCCCTGACATTTTCTTTTAATAGTAAATGTTGCAAATTTACAATATCATTTGATTCAAAAAAGTCTTTTTATTTATTTTTTTGAAGATTGACCGACCCATTACAATATATTTTCCTTTTAATTCTCCGCTCAATTTTGATTTAAGTTATTGTAACAATTGTAAGAGGAATCAAATATAATTTACTTAAATTAAAAAGTATCCCAATAAGAAGTATAGTATAAAATTTTAAAGCTGTATGAATATGCTTAAATATAGTACTACTGTTACCTTCGAGGATGTTTTTTATCTTCTTCAGCTAACAGAAACCATACAAATTCAGTATAAGTCATTAATCCTTCTGTTCTTGCTCTACTTCTAAATATTGTATCATTTTAAAAATTGTTATTCAAATTTATTTTACTTTGTCACAGCTCCACTGAAGATTCTTTCTATCATACGCTCCGAGATAGCTAAAAACAGATTTTTGTATCAATTATGAAAAATATGTGACATTTATAAAAAAGATAAAAAAATGAATTTTTAATTTATTATTAAAAAATCAATGGAGGTTATTTTATTTCCATTGTATTAACCCATTAAGTACCAATGTTTTCAAATGGGAAGATTAACTTTTTTTTAAAAATATTCAACAAATTCCTTGAAGTAATAAATTATTTCCTTCTACCATCGATTTTTACGCTTTGACATTTTTATTATGAATAAAAAAATTTTATCAGATTTTTTTATTTCATTCTTTTTATTAGCTTACTTTGAAAGCTAATGATTATTTGAAAATTTGATCGAAAAAAACTTTTTAAGTTCCCAAAATTGGAAGAAAACGGAAAATTCGGAGTTCCCGAACAATATTAATTGAAAAAGATCTACTTATAAATTATAAGTAGTTTATATTAATTAATTATTATTATTATTTTTAATTAAAATTTTTTTGGCAAAGTAGAGTTCTGTTTGCATAAAGAATGGATATAAAAAAATAATTTTTTTGATTTACTAGTTTCTATTTTTTTTAATATTGCAGAAGAGTTAAATTTCCAAACTACACCAACGAATTATAAAATTTTTTTGATTCTTAATTGGTTAAATATTTAGATTGAACAATTGAAATTTGATTAAATGATATTTAGGATAAAATATTTTATGGACAAATAAAACAATTCGCTTTGTTTAAATAAAAAATATATAGAAAATCAAAACAAAATCTTTCAGTTTTGTTTTTTAATTAATTTTTCCTTTATATGGTTTTTATATTTTGAGTAATGCGGCTAAATCTTTTGTCATATTTATAGACATAATCTTGATAGTTTTTATTAATATATTTATCTAATAAAATGCATTTGAGTGGCTTATTTTGAAAGTAGCTGATTTGCGAGGAGTGCAGTTTCTTTATTATCCAGGGTCAGGATTTCACCGTCCAGGACGGCGATAATCATTCTCACTTCGTCGTCACTCAACACTCTATTGATCACAAAAAATCTTCTTCTTCCGAGTTTTTGGCAACAATTTTCAATGCGATAATCATCCTCATATTATGATTGTTACAAAATGGACAAAAATGATCCCTCAATCCTTAAATTTTATCCATTTTACAAGTCGTACTTTTTTAAATCGATCGACAAAAAATGTTGAAAATTGCACAAGTCATACACATAAAACATTTATTTCAATTCGTCACAATCCACATCTTTAAATTTCGCGACAAAAATAAAGAATTAATTTTTTTATCGTCAACACATTTAATTGAAACATTTCAACGAAAACAAATTCTATAACAAAAAAATTATTTTTTGGACACAAATTAATTATTCACCAAAAAATCGATAATTCAAATCGGTACTAACACACACACTTACTATTTGAAATCACACACACACTCGAAAGAGCTTAGTGCTTTTTATTTACCGCAACAGTGATCTAAGTCTATTTGTCAATTATTTCCGGTTTCCAGTCGTTACATGTATAACTTCAAGTTCTTTATTAATAAAACATTACAATTCAAGTATTTTCCGAATAGATACGATAATTCGGAGCATATGTTTTTAATATACGTATATTTTTAAATGGATTGAAACGCAAACCCTTTAATTTATCAATTTAAGTATAAATGGAGTCATTAAAATGGGAGTTGTTCGGAACGTTCATAAAATATAAAATTTTTGAATCTTATCAAATTATTAAATAAACAATTACATTCCGTAAAANATTGTTATAAATATGTTAAAATAAGATTTTCAGAAATTTAATGTAAAAGATTAATTTAAGTAAGAAATAAAATAAATTTTACGGTAGGGTTATTAAAAGATTTAAATGAAAAGATTTATTATAAAGTAAAAAAAGTTAATTTCAAATTTGATGAAAATATTTTAAAGATTTTAAAAGATTAAATAATTAAAAATAACCAATTAACCAATTAGCTAAATTATTGAATAAAAATGGTTATTCAAAATCAATTGTTGGGAAATTGACTAAAGAAACAATTGATAAATTAATTAATAAACCGATTAAAAATGATAAAGAAGACTCAACAACTTTAAAATACGTTTTAAGCATTCAATATTCACAGGGATTTGGTCAATTTAAACGTTCAATTTTAAAATGCGTAAATAATGCTTCTAATTTAAAAATAATATCACAAACATAGAAAATCCAAAATGTATTTTGTAATAAATCTCCAACCCCATTTAGATTGTGTTCAGATCTCGTATATAAATTTACATGTAATGGGTGTAATGCCACATACATTGGAGAGATGTTCCTTCATCTTTGTAGGAGAATCAGAGAACATGGTCGGAATGTAGGAGCAATATTGCAGAACACAGAAATGTTGTAAGTCGACTGAAAACATAAACATAAATGATTTTAAAATTCTGTGTTCTAGTTTTAAAAACTATTGGGAGAGGGTGGCCTGTGAAGAACTTTATATCAGATCTTTAGATCCTAAGATTAATGTGCAAAGGGTCTCTCGAAAACCCTATTGAGTGTGTTTAGATGACATAATAATCAATTGATGACATAATCACTACTTGCCTATATAAGCAGATTTAAAATTCTTTTTTTTTCTTGAGACCTGACGATGACGGTTATACCGTCGAAATTAATTGTCATGAAAAATAAATGTATGTTTAATAAATGGCGCATTTTTTTCTTTAAAAATAAGTTACCATCATTTTTTAATTTTTTGAATAATTAAAAATAAATAAAAATAAATTTAAAGGTATGACGTAAATGTTTTGGGCTTAGGATAAAGAATATCTAGATTAATTTTTTCTAGATTTTATGTACATTAAAATCAAACAATAACGTTTTATATTACAAGTTCAGTTACAAGTTTATATTACCAGTTCTTGAGAAACAAAAATGCTTTGCATCATTTACTAAAAAATGTGTTTCAAAATTGAATGAAAAAATGTCTACTACTTTATTTTATTTATTGCAATTAAAAGGTTATGATTCATTTAACTTAAAAAATAATACTAACATAA
>MQRK01253653.1:2808-19269 GCA_001938485.1 Girardia tigrina
GTTAAACAAATAAAATCTGAGGGAGCTAAATTGGGGCTATATGGTGAATAGGGAAGCAAATTGAGCTCAATTGCAGCTATGAAAACGCTGCTGGTGAGGAGCATTATCGTGTAAAAATATATATCACACACTCTGCTCTTGCGTCAAGCCTTCCTTGCTTGTGCACGATATTGGATTAGTAAGACGGATTCATCAAAGTCAGTTAGAATAATGCCATTGGCGTCCCAAAACACCGTCAGCATGAGGGCCTATCGATGGCAAGTTGAGGACCGCATTTTCAGGGAGCTACTTTCTACTGGCAGTTATCATTCTTGCGACTCTCTTTTAAATTCGGGCACATAAAGGGATAGTGGTGTCTCGTCCACAGTAATGATATTATCAATGAAACTGTCCCCAACATTGGTTCTGATCTGCAGATTCTCCAAGCGGTATTCCAAACGTCGTTGTCTCATTTCCACGGTCAAGAAGCGAGGCACAAAACGGGAACATAGTTTTCGTATACCAATTTCAGTGAGAAGAGTATGCAGAGTGTTTTTGCTCCCATTTAGACGGGTTGTAAGCTCTCTCGTCGTTATCCTTCTTTCGTTTTGCACGATTGTCTGCAGCTTTTGCTTTATTTTTTCATCAATTTCAGAGGATCTTCTAGATCTTTCTTCGTCAACAATGGATATTCTACCACTTTGCAAAGTCATTGAACCAACGATAAATTGTTGCTGATGATGGGTACGTTGGTAAACAGCTTTCAGTTCAGAAAGAACTTCTTCTCTATTTTCTCCTTTCAGAAGAAGAAAGCGAATAACGCTACGGTATTAAATAGTTTCCAGAGGCATTTTTCGAATATTCACAAAAATTGACTTAAACAATAATGGATTAATAACAAAATACATTTTCTTAACCTATATATTTATTGAAGTTATTATTTCTATATTAGTCTCACGACACTAGTTGTTATATCGAGAGTAGCACTGGTTATTTAAATGCTTTCATGAAGAAAATTTGATTTTAGCAAATCAGTCATTAACAGATTTTCGAACCTCATTAACATTATTAAAATGCATTCTTTACATATATATATTTTACGTGTTTAAAAGAAGTGTTTCTCAAGACGTAAGATTGAGATTTTAAACAGAGGATCAGGAAATGTGAAGCTTCAACCTTGGCGTAGCTAAAATAGCAGCACCACAGCAACCATATTATGTAATGAACCACCCAATCAATATGTATAACTTGGACCAGTAATAGAAGATCCTTGAAGATTGTAAGTGGTATGGATAATACGTCCTTGATCCCAGAACACAGAACATTTAAAACATTTATAGTGCAAAAGTTCGAAATTCAACTTCTATGGAAAATTTTCACGAATCTTTTTCTAATCACTTGAATCACGCTTGCAGTCTTAACAATAAAAGATCAGAGGATATTTATCTTAAGTCATAACGTTTGAAATAAATGTTCTTTGTTGTTTTAGATGGGTTTCCTTCCCATTTAAAGAGATATTAATAAAATAATAAATTAAAAAAGTAAAAATAAATATTAAAAAACATATAAATTTAAAGATCAAGAATCAGGATGAATAAATCATCAAAATGTAACTGAGAATTTAAATTAAAAATCGATTTGGATAATAATTTTCTTTTATTATAATATTATTTAAAAAAATAGCAAAACGTAAAAATTACTTGTAAAAAGATTGTACAACATCGAGTGTACTAATTATTATTAATTAAATTATATTTCTATTTGAATAAATTAAAATTTACATTTAAAATTTATTTTTCCAAAATTTAAACGTAATTTATTTTACGATAAATCACGATTTACGTCTTATCTCAGCTACAAATATTTTTATTTTGCAAAAAATTAAATTATATTACACCAATTCAATCAGATAATAAAATTGAGATTTTCATTATATATATATATATATATATATATAATATAATAAATTATTTCAATATATTTTTAATCACGATTTTCTAAATTTTAATAAGTGTAATTATAACTTTACATATTTTTAAGATATTTTTCTTAATTATTTTTCTTCTGTTGATTTATTAATGATTTTGAGATGATTATAATTGCTAATTTGTGAAGGAATTTTCGTTTTTATATACTATGTATCATTATTATTTTTTTTGTTTTAAATCAAGATGTCTGGATATAAAAAATATAAACTATTATGTAGCATTATAATTCATAAATGAAATATTTTTAATTAGTAAATTACGTAAACAAATAGAGAGAAGTGTATACATTAAAGGAAGGTCGAGCTATATATTTTTTTTCTTAATAAATAAAAAGAAAGTCTCAAGTACTAAAATACATTTAATTTGTAAATTCCCTTTGAAATAGACTAACTCTAGAAATTTTAATTTGAACGACTTTTAACTGTAATGTACAAATTTGTAATTACATTGATATAGTCCCAAAATATTTAATTTTAATTTAGTTAAAATATATTTTATTCCTTTTTTAATTAAAAGTTTATAACAAATCTTAACATTTATAAGTTCATTTGTATGAAGCTTAAATCAGGACTTGGGAATTTAGAACCCCTTAAAAACCAAATAAAAAAACACTAGAAAAGTGAAATACCAAAACATAAATATAAAAAGATAGGTAACCTGCTGTTCATTTAAGGGTATTCAAATAAAATTGTAACAGTCTTGCATTATAATGAAGTTTTTCAATGTATATAAATATATGTGCAGTAACTTAATAAATATTAGGTTGAGGAATAAGTTCCTGTCGTTTTTTGAATTTTTAATCAAATTTTAATCAATTTAATATTTAAATCAAATTTTTTGATGTAATGTTATATGTTATTTGAAAGCTATTGATTTGCTCTAAAAGATGGTGTATTTTTTTTTTTTATTCAGATTAATTTTTGTCGATTTTTAGACCATTGAAATGGAGTGTCAAGTCGACAAAAATGAGCATTTCCGACACCATCTATTGTTTGCGTATAATCGAGGCGCCAAAGCCACAGACGCTGCCCGAGAGTTTTGTGCTGTATACGGAGAAGGTGCTATAGCTGATAAAACCGCTCGTGATTGGATTCGCAAAATTTAAAATTGGCAATTTTGACCTCAAAGATGTACCTCGTTCAGGACGACCAAATGAATTCGATGAAGAGCGTTTGAACAAACTTTTGCATGAAGACGCGCGTCAAACCACTCGAGAATTGGCAGAACAAATGGATTGTGATCAAAAATCTGTCGAGAACCACCTGAAATCAATGGGAAAAGTTCAAAAAATGGGAGCTTGGATCCCACATCTTTTGACCGAAAACAACAAAAACCAGCGACCCACAATTTCGGCGAGTTTGCTTGCCCGTCATCGCTCTACTCACGGTCATAAGCAACAATTTCTTTATCGAATTGTAACGGGTGATGAAAAATGGTGCCTGTACGTCAACATGAAACAGCGCAAAGAATGGCGTAGTCGAGAAGAACAATCAACACCGCGAGCAAAACAGGATCTTCATCCACGAAAGACAATGCTATGCGTTTGGTGGGGTCGGGAAGGGATTATTCATTAAGAATTGCTTCCTCGAAGCCAAACAGTGAACACAGAACTTTATGTTCAACAGCTACGTAGATTCAACGCCGCTATAATACAAAAACATCCGGATCGACAACATGGTCTTATTTTGCAACACGACAATGCACGTCCTCATATTGCCAGAATGACAAAAGAAGCCATTCAAACGCTTGGTTGGGAAGTGTTACCGCACCCTCCGTATTCACCTGACTTGGTTCCATCTGATTTTCATCTTTTCCGTTCACTTTCTAACGCTTTGCGTGGTGTTTCGTTCAACAATGATGGAGAACTGCAAGTTTGGTTGGCTGAATTCTTCGAGTCAAGACCGGGCGATTTCTACCAAAGAGGCATTGAAAAACTCATTGAACGTTGGGAAGAAGTCGTGAACAATGGCGGAGATTATATTTGTGATTAATTTGTACTAACTTTTTTGTTAAAAAATAAAATTTTAATTTTTCAAAAAACGGCGGGAACTTATTCCTCAACCCAATATTAACATGTTAAAACCATATATTGTCTATTTGTATAGCTATTTTTTGTGATATACAATTATGTATTGCATAAATGGTTGTATGGGTAGATAGTAAATGGTCATATGCAAGTTAATATATGTTACATTAAATTAGATTTTATAAATTATATTAAATTAGAATTAAAATTATATATGTTAAATTATGTTTAAAAATCAATAAAAAATCAAAGTAAAAATTTAATATAAATAATAAACTCAATTAATTATTAATGGCGTAAATATTTCGCATTCTAACTGAATGGAAGAGTTCCCAATTTATTCTCAAGTCGGTTATTATTCAACGTTCCATAGGCGTTTGATTGGACAATTCCACAACAACCATTAGTCAATCAAATCAAATCAGATTAACAATTTTGGCGAACTGTCTGAGTTCACTGATTATTACTAAAAACCTTTTTACTCCATGATCAAACAGATCTACTTTTTGAGTAATAACTTATGACATATTTAAAATAAAGTAGGACCTTATTTCTTTAAAATATATTCGTTCCAAAATCAGAATTTATCTACTTTGTTTCCAGTCATTGGGAACGATTTTCCACATATTTGCACGTGTTTTATACTACAAAAAACGTCTCTTTTAACAAAATGAAATTTAACGGAAAATTTTAAGTTTATAAATTTAATAAATTGTTTTCTTTTAATATTTCATTAGAATGGATTATTTTATGACGGTAATTTGTTCCCGCTAAGAGCTGGAATAATCATCTTTTTCAAAAGGATTGCAACAAAAACAGTATTTTCAGCTAAGGAAATATATGAATATATTATAAGTTTTTATCATGATTGAACAGTCAGCTTTATCACTACAATAACAAGACCAAATTTTCAAGAATTATGTATCCTAAGGCCTTTTCAAAAAACGTCAATTCATTCTTCAAAAACCTCCAATTATAAACATTCCTAGGGTTCTAAGATCCAGAAATACACAAAATATCTCTATGATACATCTTCAAGTTTGAATTTTTCTTTTTCTAAATGACACTATTTGTTATATTTACTGTTTATTTTGAAATACATACTTGAATATTATATTTTTAATGAATAAATAAACAAATAATTGCATAAATATTTTAATTTTTATATATTTTAAAAATAATTATTAGTAGTAAAGTCGGTCGGAATGTCATACTTTTTTGAAAATTAATATCTCAGAAATGAATGAACAGAAATTGATTCAGTTTTCAGATTGAATTTAATTAATAATTAATTATATTTTTATTCCAACAAACTTCAGATTAAATTAGTTTTAGTTATGAAAATTGAGTAAAAAATTCTAATTATTCTGTTAATAATATCAAAAAATAATTTTAGTTAAAATAAATAAAAAAATCATTTTTTTCGAAATTGTAAAATGAAATTAAAAATTTTGAAAATTATTTTAGATTTAATTAAATATTGTATATAAAAAATTACTAGTATTTTTATATTCTTAGAGAAAAAAATTATAATTTTATAATTTTTTCTTTAATTTTGTTTCATTATTGTAAAACCTCTTTTACGAAATGTATTAAATTAAATTAAAATTCATTAACTTCCGATTTTTTTCTTTTTCTTTACACTTTCCGAAGAATCAAAAATCCTTCGAGTTATAAATTAATAATTATTGTTTCTGTATAATCATTTCCAGCCAAATTTTATCATCCCTTCTAGATTATCCCAGTTGGCTCACTTCTCTCTAGCTTTCCATAAAAATCAAGTGCTGGTAATAAATTTCCAGTTTTTCTGCTTTTGATTTAATTTTAATTTGATATTTTGTCCTATATTTCCAAATTAAATCTAAATCAATTTATTATATAAAATAAAGTTTCTTAAAAATTGAAAGTTAATATTTATATAATCACTTTTATGTCGTATTTTAAAATTTTTGTATATTGGGTTTCTATGATAATTTTTTATAATAAATTTGTAATTTTATTTTGTTAAAATATTATGACATGAAAATTGTAGAATTGTTATGAGATTCTAATAATTTCTGTAGTGGATCAAAAACAACTTAGTATATTTATTTATATTCCTAATAAAATCAAATATCAGGTATCTGTATCATTTTATTTTTCTTTCTGTTTATTTTTTAATTACTTTTTACCCGTTCATCATCGAAATGTTATCTCTTGAGCTCTGATGACTGTGGAATATTCATAACTTTAAATGAAAATATAAAATAAGGGATATTAATTATAATTATAATAAAAAAAGTAATAATTAAACAATGCAAAAGAAGTACATCATCATATATTGTTATTAATTTCGACGGATGAACCTTCATTATTCGACTAGAATAACAATTCGTACTTATACCAAAGCAATGTTTATGCAATCGTTATGTCATTTCTAAATCATAAAAATACTTTCAATAAAGTTTAAGTTCATAATTTATGTCACACGAAAAAATTACTTTTTTTACTCCTCATCCTCTGTCACAAAATCTCAACCTCCAACCCCCTTGTGACGTCACAAAAAAATCGTTAAATTATTTTATGAAGAATAAATACTATAATTCACATTTTTTAATATATAAATATCATTTTTCTTCAAAGTTTCATATATTTTTTAAGTGTGTTTCAATATTGATCAAAGGAATGTTTCCATCGAGAGTGCATAGATCAGATTCAATTACCTGAGCATCGAGATGTTCTTCATGTATCCATTAGACATCTTCATCAATTTCAATCAAGATTTTTTTCTTTCGCTTTGCTATTACTTTTTTGGCTTCTTTTTAGTGTTGATAATACGATTATGGATGCTTTAACGATGATTTTTTAAAATTTATAAAGAAGCGCAATATAAATTACCGTCTACACAGACTCGATATGAAACAATTAGGCTGATAGAAAGACAATATGTATCCTAAGGAATATTCTGACTGGAAATGGATTTTGAAATAAATTCATAAATTTTGCACCACTATCTTAATATATACTTTATACACAAATTTAGTCAAAAATAATAAAAAATTAAATCATGAAAAAGTCATTCTTCAAATTTTATCATTGATTACTTAAATATTTTAGAATTTAATACCATTGATTTTTATCTTAGAAAATATTTGTGACGTCACAAATTATCATATCCCCCTCTCCCCTGTCACAAAATGTCACAAACGTCTAGAAACCCTCCACCCTAAAAAAAGTAAGACAATTTATGAACGGCCCTATATCTGTTTCTTCTTCTTGTGTATATTTATTAATTAAAATATAAATTGTTCTTTATTTTAAGCCTTCATTTCATTCTATAGAAAATGTGTCACATAACCAACGTGTCATATTAAAGTACTCATTTATCAAATAGTCAATCGTTTTTAACGTGGATAATTTAATTAAAACTATTACTATTAATTTGGTTTAGAAATGTTTACTAACATAAACGATAAAAATTCTGATTAATCCCCCTTAAACGTTTAAAATGGTCATTCATTTAATGAAGTCTAAAATTATATTATATGTTCTTCCACGGTCTTCGTCTCTTTTCTTTCTTAAGTTCATCGCATTTTTATTTTTGGGAAATTCAATTTTTTATGGTTTAATTTTATTTTTTAGAATTA
Source organism: Girardia tigrina (assembly GCA_001938485.1). Taxonomy (NCBI): domain Eukaryota; kingdom Metazoa; phylum Platyhelminthes; order Tricladida; family Dugesiidae; genus Girardia; species Girardia tigrina. The sequence continues at coordinate 10,428 of MQRK01253653.1, forward strand.
TTTTTTTTCTTTTTTTTCGATGATTAATTTATCAAAAAAATAATTCAATTAAAAATTATTTAATATAGTGAGTAAATAATGAGTAAAATGGAAGTTTAATTTTAATTGGGGATATTTGTTTTAATTATGAGAAGCAAAAATCAATTACTTGATAAAAATAAATAATTGTTTAAACAGAAAAAAACATTTCTAATAAAACCTTTTCGAAAATAAATTTTATTTAATTGGAATATTTACCATAACAATAATAACTCATATTATGGAAAACATTTTAAAATATTTTTCAAACAGAAAAATTATAATAATATTGTTTTATGAATGTTTTAATTTTTTTAATTTAAACAAAATATTTTTTACAATTCTTTATATCTTTTTTTTGTAATTTTTATAAATTATTTTGTTAATTATCGAACTCAATTTATGTTAATTAACTTATTATGTATTTTATAAATAACATTTAATATAATTACTAAGATTTGTGTAAATATTACAATTATTTTTTTAATTGATACTTTACTTTTTATTCTATAATTCAACAAATATTAATAGAAAATATTATAAAAATATTATAAAAATTAAATTATAGGTAAAATATGACAGAATATTTGAATAAAACTTAGTTTACATTAATTAAAAGATAAACTTAATTAATCATTTTAAAATATATTTGTTTACAATAATATTTTATCAATTTATTATACAATGCTAATTCCAATACATTTTACTTATTTTGATGCTTCACAATACTAAAATTGTTGTTTTTAATTTTTTCGTGTTAAATAGTTTATATTCGACGAGAGAAATGGTTAAACTTTTTGGTTTGAAAGTCATTCAATAAAACATAAAAGTTAGAAGTCCGAGAACATAAATCCAAAAGAATGTAAAATACCAACGACTTGGTAAACTCTACTTTTTTATACTTAAAAACAAATAAAATATTTCATTGGCACAATAACCAAACAAAAAGCCATTAACAGTGATCTGCCGTTCATCAATCCTTCTATTTACACCATCACTATTTTAAAAACCCTTCATCATAATCCATGTATTGCAACAGTTATTATAAAAGTTCGCTTTACATTTCGGATCATCACTCCGAAATCTTGCCGAGCCGAGGAGTTCATAAAGAATTAAATGCTCACTTATTCTGCCTTGGTTTCACTTTTCTCTTCTAGAAATATTTCAATATCATTTTTGCGTTTTATTCGAATATCCTTTAATTGTTATTTTGCTGTCTTGAGTGATCCTTTTTGGTACCCATCTGTGTAACAAAAGTCCTTCAAATTTCTATGTAAAGGAATAAATATTCATATAATGAGACATTTAAACAAGCAAAGATAACACTTTTGTCTTACTTTTCCTCATCTTTGAACAGTTATAAAGGTCAAAAGATTTTTTAACTACTCTGAAGAAGGCTGACAGACTTTTATAATCATATTTCAACTCACATTAACAATTCTCGAATGTTATTAACTCTTGAAAATGCCGTTCTCATCTAAGTCCAAGATAAATTTCAATCCATATACTTCTATGAAGAATATTTTATTTATTTTTCATTTATTTTATGTCATGTGTGAAATATTATTTTGATCAAATGTTACAATTAGTTCATTGGAATACTAAATCTCATCGATCTAACTTCATTTTATTCCTCTGTTTATGCTTTTTACTTTTACAGCATTTCCTCACTTGTGAAAGTGTTCGAGACAATCAATTTTAAAAAAACTGGATCAATATTTCTTTTAAGATCCCTGACCATCGACGTCTGCTCAGAACTTTTCCCTTCATCCTTTTCTTTACTAGTTTTCTAAATAATATTTATGTATTAATTTTAAATTTATTTTTAGACATTATTGATACCTTTTCTAGGGGTGTTGTCCTAAATTAATATTTATATTTAACAGTACATCATAGTAGTTTATTTGCAACAACCTTAAATTTCAACGAAACCATTTCAAATGCAAGTAATATTGCAAGTAAAAATATTCTTGATCTTTCGATTTTGCATTTCCATAGATAGATTCCCTGGTTGATAAGTTCTATAGGTCCCTGAATTCGCAATAACAAAATTGAATGACCGACATTCTCAAAGTCTGAATTTAAAAATTACATATAATTATTCATTTTAGCTTATTTAATAATGATAATATTTTTAAAACATCAACTTTAAAAACTGTGTTAAAGTAGACATTTACTGAGACTATTCCATGTTAATTTATTTTAGACTATTCTAAATATTAATATATTTGAGACTATTCCAAAAGTATACAAGTTTGAATGAATCTTTAATATATCTTAAGATTTGTATTATCGGACAATCTGGTAAATGAAAAATTTGATAAACAAAATAAGGATAATTGCTGGAAAATGCTTTAAGAATTCTAGTTGAGGTTTTTACCATCAATTTGAATCTATTTTATTTTTTTGTATATTTCCTCTTATCATGCTTTATTATATTCATAAAAAACTTACGGCAAAATCTTCAGAAAATATGGTGGAATAAAACTAAACTTCAACCTTTTTATGTTTAATAAATATGTAGTTTAATTGAAAGAATAAGGAACCTTAAAGATGAAATTTTAATTTTTTAATTAATTTTTGACTTTTTTGACCACATCGAAATATATAAAAATTAAAATATTTTAATATAAATATTTTTACTGTAAATTTCCCAGTAAATATAAACATTTTCAGTAGTTTATCCTTTAATGTATTTTTAAGAAATAAAAGTACTAAAAGAGAAGAGAATTAAATTAGTTTTTTTATTATTATGAAATTTATAATAATTTTTTTTAACAAAAGTATTTATGTTATTTTTGTTTATTATTAAAATAAAATTAAAAGAAATTCAGCTTACCCAAGATGATAATTTTCTAAAAATGTTTTCGCAAATAATCACAAAGATAAAAATAAATTAATCGTCGATTAATTGTTATCAAAAGATTAAAAGAAAGAAAGCATTAAAAGAAAAACATTTAAAAGGAAACTAATAATCTTAAAAAAGATTAATAAATGAAATAAGGAAAATGAAATGAAATTTTAATTTTATAACAAGAAATAAATAATAATAAATCAATAATAAAAATAAATATATTTATTTCAATGAGAGAGATCTTTTAATTACGAAAGAGAGTCCACAAAATTTTACATAATTTAATAAATATATAGAATTTTATTTTATATAATTTTTATATATCTTAAACTAAATTTATTCATTGGAAAGTTTTTAATGTTCATTTGATATAAATTTTAATTTTTGTTATTTGTTAAGCATAGAACTTCTATTTCATAAATTAAAGTTTATTATGTGAGTTCTAAAGAATCCCTAATAACATAAAAACTATGATAAAAAAGATTATTCCAAAATATCAAATAGTTACATTTTACATGAATATAAAAGTATCGGATTTTGATGAGCGACTTTGATTACCATTATGAAAGGATAATAAGTGAAGTAAATAAAGTTTTATAAACCTTGTTTAAACGGGCAAAGGGATTTTTCAAATCATATTAAAGTATTTGGATGTATCATGTAAAGTAAATCCCAGATTTACGCGTTTTTGACTTTCGCGGGTTCGGAGATGCGCGAACAGTAAATGTACATGTAAAATAATGCATGCACATATATGTACATAATAATTTTTTTATTTTTTACTCGTTTCGTCCGTCATAATTATTAAAGTATTCGTTTTGAAACAACCAACAGCGCAATCTACCAAGAACATACATGTGTAAATAACTATTTAGTAAATATTGACGTTTACAATCTAAGTTTAAATTGGATTAAATTTTACAAGTTTTGAATTGAAATATGTCTCGAAAAATAGAACACGTTTTTGATAATAACAAACAAAAAACTGGAAATAAAATTTTAAATTAAATTAGATTTCAAAAGCTGCTTGAATTCATTTAATTCTAGGTCTTCCGATAATCTGCTTTCATTACAATTTGAATTGAAATGCTTTGATAAGTTTGTACATGTATTAAATTAATTGTAAATATTGATATAAACATGTACATAATATTTAATATATATGTTCAGTAAGTCCCCGACAAACGCGGTTTTTTGCCTTACACGGACGATCTAGGAACGAATTAAGTTGAGGACTTACTGTAATGAAGAAAGGGGGAAACTATAAATAGACAATAACAGTTTACTGAAATTCAGAAGTGATAATATTGCAAAGGTTGCGAAACACTATGTTTTACTCATCAATTTATATTAATTTAACAAACTTTAACCACTAAGGCTTAATAGTAAAATATTAGGAAAATAATAAATTTTAAAGTATAATATTCTAATATTTTTGCTAATATTTATCAAATAAGACGACAACCAATATACCACAAAATTTTATTGAGTATTGTGGATTTCGGATACCCCAATTCACTTTTTGTCTTTCTTCTTTTTAAAATTTTCAAAAGGAAAATACCTGTCTTATGATTTTTTCTATTGTTTATTATACAATACACTGACTAGAAATAAATTGCTTTTGATCTTTCGGACAATTTCCATATTTTTAGTTCTTAAAACGGATAAAGAACCACTTCTCTTTAAATTTTGTTTTCTTTTTAATATGGTATTTTTATTAACATCAGGAATTTTTTTATAATTTATACATATATTTCTGATAATTATCTACATATTAATTTTAATTCAAAAGTGTTAAATAGATTTTATAGTTCTCTTTAAAAATATGATCTTGACGATCATGTTCTAAATTTTTATTTATTATTTTTGTGGATTATCGTTACATCCTTAATTGATATAAATTGGCAAATATTAAAATATAATTGAGATTGATAATTAATTAATTCTTGTAATGTTCTCTCGCGTCCGCTGCATTTGGTACATGTTACTTAAGAAGCAGATATAACATTATATAAGCAAAATATTTGATATTTTTTTCATTCAATTTAGAGAAAAAAAATATTTTTTCTGATGTTTCTTTATTATTTTTCTTGGAAAATCTTCATAAAATTTTTATGTTTTTCAACCTACTACTTTCATAAAAAAATCTTTTTACGTGTATATGTTGTATATGATTGAGTGTTTATCATTATGCTTAATCCCTCATTACAAAACAAAGTTTATCATTTGATAGGTTTTTGTTCAAATTTTTTTATTAACACTAAAAGTACTTTTAAATGCTTGTTTTTATTCATGAACATCTAAGCTTTTTTCGTTTTCCAATTACATATAAAGATATTATATAAATATAAATAAAAATACAGATTTTAATATGAATAATTATTTATAATAGTGAAATCGTTTACTTTATACCAAATGCCATAACATAAAAAATCTTCATGTAAGGTCAGGCAAGCATACCTGCAATCAGGTATCATATAAACCTGGATTACCTTTTCCATGGTTGAATATTTGAAGACTAAACCGACTCGTTCTACCAGAACCGCCTGGGAAAAGAAGGTGTATAGGCACGCTACAGGAGTAAAAATAAAACATTTGAGCGATCAACGATCCAAAACTGGAGAGGAGGTTTGCATCTCCAGATTACTTTCTTACTAATACACTCAAAATATGCAAAAAATAAACCACAAATCCTTTTATATCGGATCGGTTGGGGGCAGAGTCAACAACATCTGCGTTTCCTCTTGATTCAACATGGAAGATCTGAGAAGAGAGGCTACAAATAAATAGATGTGGCGAAGGCTTTTGGAAAACTGGCTGCACCTACGACCTAACGGTTACAGTCCAAAAAAATAAATAAAAATATGAAACATGAGAAATTTATTATCTAGAATTACCATAAGACCCTAGAATAGATGATAGCAAGAAAAATACCAGGTAGAACTCGTATGTAAAAACTCACACAAAGACATAACCTTCTATATCTATCAAGATGAGCAAGTTAAGAAGTTTACGAGCCCAGTCTACCTGAACATTCTTCCTGAACGTCATCCATCAATTTCAAAGTTGATTCAGCTGATTCTTTTTAAAAATTTATTCCTGAAAAGTCACAGATGCATTATGGAATTTTAAAGCTTTTTAAGATTAAGTTTCTCAGATTGTTGGAAATTCGAATATTAATTATTAATGTCAAAATGTTGAAATGATACATTTAATAAAAAATATCTCTTATAAAAGTTTAAAAAATTATTTAAAATGAAAATAAAAATATTTGCTTAATTAAAAATAATTAAATGATATTTATTAATAATATTTCTTTTTTCATCTTCAAAACTTGTAATTAAATTTATTTTTTGCATATAATTATTAGTTATATTTGAAAAATAAATAATAATTCCACGAAAATTTGTTCATTTGACATTCTTTTTATTTATAGAATATTTCTTTTAATTTATTTAAAATAAAACACAAAATTTTAACTTGAAGTTTTTATTTAAAAAGAAAAATCATACATTTTGTTTATTTAATAAAATAGATGATAATGATATTTAAAATAATTAATTATTTTATAATAAAAAATGCAATAAAATTATATTTTATTATTTTCATGTACCATTATATTTGAAGTATTTATTTTTCTAAATCTATAAATTAAATAATTTTTATTTGAAATTAATACCATTTAAATGTTTATTAACTAGTCACTATGAAGCAAATTCATCTTGAAATTTTTATTAATTTTATTATTATTTTATTGCAGTATGGAGAATATGTAACCAATTACTATTTCGATTATCAACGCGAATCTGGTCTGACATGGTACAGATACAATGATACAAAGCTAGGCGAAGTAAATATTTATTATTTTTGTAAAATATTTATCAATGATTTCATTAACGAAAATTAATCGAAATGTAAAATGAAGGAACGTTTAATGAATAAACAACCTCGAGATGACGATCGGAGACATCCTAGATAAGATCTTCTGTACCGCCAGTCGGTTAATAATCTCCATATTAATTAATTTATTTTATGAATAAATAAATGATCATAAATTCTTTTCGTATTGAAAAACATCTTCTATCGCATTTTATCAAAAATATGCTAATTACTAATAATATTAATGATTATTACAAATAGCAAATATAATTTTTTATATTTACATGATTAAAATTGTATACATCAGACAATTTGATAATTATTTATTTTTATATTTTAATATAATTAATGTAAAATGTAGTTTATTTACTGATTTGACCAATTTATTTTTATCTTTTCAACCTTTGATGTATGAATGAGAATGGTTTTTCCATTAATATCTAATATGTATCTGATAAGTTTATGGTCGGTAATGTACTTTAAAAGTTTTCTTTCAAAGAGGATTAAAGATGTAACAGATAAATATAAAATATTCGTTACTTTCTATCAAAAATACGTTTGCATAATAACATTACTGAATTATTTCTGGTAATCATCCATGAACTCTGTTTGGAAAATTCTTTTTATAATCTCTGAAACAAAATTAACAATAACCTGTTGTGATAGTAATAATTTTAAAAATTATTTTTAAGAGAATCCTTTACTATAATATGTATAACATAAAATTATATTTAAATTGATATATTGTTTAAATATAATTTTTATAAAAAGAAGATAAATAAATTTTTACAATCAAGAGGATAAAGTTAGGTTGCAGATCTTTCCAAATGTTGCAAGGGTAGAAACTTGTCCATTTTGATAAATGAACCGAATAAATTTTGCATTACTTAATGAGTATTAGGGATCATTATTTATGGAATATTATAATAATTTTTGGCCGTTGTCTTTTTTTCCCCTTTGGCTGGAAAAAAGACTGTTTTTTTAAAAATATTCGTTAAAAAAAACAAATTTAGGGGAAAAGAACTGTTAGGGTTAGGCTCTATGGTTAGGGTTATGGTTAGGGTTTTTGGATTTAGGCTTAAGGCTTTTGAATTTGTTGAACTTGTGATAAATTGAGACCCTATCATCTCTCCAGATCAAAATAAACGAGAAGTATAGAAAACAAGACTACTGTATAATAGGGGGAAAAAGACTGTATTATAGTAGGGGAAATAAAAAGACTGTTTTGACAATAGGGGGAAAAAAGAAAAAGTCCTATATTTTTGATCTTATCAAAGTGTGAAAAGTAAATAATATCTACTACATTTTTTATTTTTTAATTTTTATATATTTGTAAATAATAATTTAAATATAATATTAGAATTTAATGTTACTATTGTGTATTAAAATTTTATTACATATCGAAAACTATTGAATAATTAATTGACCAAATAACCGGAAAATTTTAATTAAATATGAATTTATTAAAACAATCAATGACAAATAAAGTTTTTCAAGGAGGATGGCTTGTTCTCTGATGAAGCGGCATCTCGCTTCGGTTAAGTCATTATTTTATTATTTATATTATTTTTTCAGCAAAAAAATAAAAAAAAATAACTACACAAATCCTATGGATTTACTTTTGTCATATCTTCCAGTACATTAGAATCACGGGTAGGAAATCTTCCAAACAAGAGTGATTAGCTGCTGTAGTCGTAAATCCTTTATCCTTCTCAAAAGAAGAGTTTCTCATAATTTTAGTCGGCTTTTCTAATGAGATTACGAATTGTTTTATAATGAAATTTCAATTTTAGTTACCTGTCAATTTTGTTTTCTTGAGATTTATTTAACCTTCGACGAATTCTTACAGATGTAATATCTGAAAATGATTTTAATCTTGAACATATCTATTATACAAATCACATTATCTTACAAACTTGAAAAATGAAATTAGATTGAAAAAGTTTCGGAAAAAAAGATCATTAGGGAGTGAAAACAAATTATAATTTTATTTTAATTTTAAAGTATTTTTTGTTACAAAATTGATTTAATAAAGTATTAAAAAAGTTTTCTGTGGGAATTTAAATTATAATGCAAATCAACATTTTTTCT
>MQRK01253657.1:22994-33828 GCA_001938485.1 Girardia tigrina
GCGCACAGTCAGAGATTTCGGATATACTTTATTTATGCCATAGGTGGCCTCTGTTGCCTTTAAACCGCGGTCAAATTGAAAAAGTATACAATGACGCAAATGTGACTCATCCAATTTGTTTATTTCATCAATAAAATCATATGACATTTTATCTAAAAATAGGCACAAATCAAAGTTAATACACTAACTGAAATTAATAAATAAAAATGGTAGAGTCAAAATAATGTAGGCGGCAGTTAAACGATTTAGAAAAATATTTCAAAAAAAACGACATAACATTTGGGTACCCCTAATAATTTACTATATATAATTTATATATAATAATTGACTGGGTCACTACATTAATATTATGATTTATTTGGAATGGACTTGTGTGGGAGAATTAAATAAAGATTCGAAAACTGGTTTACGCTTTCATCACAGAAACAAAATCAAAGAAAGCCTGTTCAACCATAAAATTCTATTCTTTTTTAGATGTTCACGAATTTTCAAACATAATTATGACAACTTATGAAAGTTTTTCAATCGAAAAGATAAATAAATAAAATTAAATATACCTATTATTCAGGATCTTTACATTTTAAAAGTTTATTTTCAGACTAATTATAGTCAGACAAGGAACGTAATCCAGTTTCAAGCGCCATCTAAAAGACACAAAGTGGAAATTTATGAGGCACCCTTAATTGAACGGATTCGCGTGCTCCTGAAATGCCACGTCATTGGTCACTGAAAATTTCTTGAATCCATTGCAAAAGAAGGAAGAGAGTGAATCGATTTAATAGATGTAGAACTTAAAACCTTATGGAGCAAAACATTGATATTCCCGCATGTATCTGATCAAGCTATTTGTGCAAAACTAGAAAAACTTTTGAAAGACTATGACCGCTGCAGAAAAAAACATAACTTTGATTCATTGAATGAACTGTTTGATATGTTCAAGGTAAAAGGTGCAAAGAGGCTGAGAACCTCTACAAACTGCAAACTGAGAGCAAAGGCCACATTGGTTATTCCACTGGCAAACCTGCTAGGGCCAAAACCATTCATCTATTCGAGCAAAAGATGACACAATATGATACAGGGAAATAATGTTGTATAAAAGTCAGCAGCTGAATAGTCACAAACGTAGAAAAAAGTCTCTAATTTATAAAAACTGTACAATAATTATAAAATAAAAAATACGTGATGTATGTTGGAAGATGATATGTGTATCCATCGGCCATTAAAGTATTAATATTGTTCCTTAGATATAACTTGTTAAGCTAAAAGAATTATCTTTTTTATTATTTTAAAATTAACAAAGATATTATTTTTCATGAAAAATGTTCAATTCATTGCCTAAAAGTAAAGTAATATCATATGTTTGCAAATACATTCAATGAGAAAAATAGTGTGATTTCCGAATATGTTTTTTTTAAAAAATAGAGACTACATAGATCATCTGATATTTTACCTGGACGGAATAATACAGGTCACTATTGTAGATCGGTGTTCCATTTGAAATGAGGTTTTAAAACTGGTTGGACTGAAAATAAATCTATCGATCTCCTTTTTCAGGAAATTAATTTATTCAAGGTTCAAATTTAGAATCAAAATTTCGAACGAAGTATTTGATATAGCAAGTTGGGGGGTGAAAATGACCGACCGGTTAAGGAGTGCTTTTGATATACTGACCGTCAAATTTATCTGTACACTTCATTTTTCATATAAAAATCGTTTATCCGAAAGACTTGTATAAATAAATTAATACATACTTATAAATGTATTTTAAATTTAAAAACAAATTGTAATTTATTTAATTTGTTTAAATACTATGTCAACTATTGTAAAAATGTTACATTGAAGAACGCCAATTTTTTTAATACAGTGATTTATTTTTATGAACAGGTTAACAATTAAACAAATCTCCGTGTCTTTTAAAGACTGCACACAAACGACTTCTGAAAGATTTACACAAATCTAGAATTGTTCCACGTTGATACTTATTAAAATAATTTACACAAAAGTGATTTTTACATTGAAATTGCTTTCCGTCATAAACTAAATCAGATAGCCTTTTCCAGCAATCCTCAACAATATTAAGGCTTGGACTCTGAAGCTCACTCAATGACAAGTATTCCTGTTCTTTTCATGTATTCTTTAACTTTTATAATTTTGTGCACAGGGGCATTGCCTTCCTGGAAGTACTAATCTTTCATATAATTTTATCTTATTATCGGAACAACATTTTCTGATAATAGCTTTATATATCTATCGAATTTAAAATTCCTTGATCACCTTGAAGGACAAAAGGCCGTTTGGCATTGTCATCATCCAAACCATAACATCGCCACCTTTACATTGTCGTTTTATGTGATATTTTTTAGATGATGGCAGCATATAAGATCTCCAGTCGTCTGGACCATCTAATGAAAATCGTTTCTGATTTGAAAATATTGTTTTTCCAAAATTATGATTGGTGGATATCCATGATTCTATGTATTGAACGCGTTTCTGTTTCTGAATTTTTGTCAAATCAATTTGGGATGATATCCGTTTGTATTTGAAACCGCATTTTTGTAATTTTCTTTGTACTGTTCTTTTTGATGCTGTAATTTTACATGCATTCATTAATTTCGGAGTATTTATCTTTTCACCCTTCTCGTGAAAACCAGAAGTCGCTCTTTTCATTCGTAGTATAACAGCTTTATCAATTTTTGGCTTCGACTCTGTCTTCATCTTTATGCACTTTACTTGATATTTGCACAAGTTTACTGCTGAACTTTGGGAAACACCCAATCTTTTTTACTATTTCTAAGTAACTTAAGTCAACAGATTTCCAGGTAACAGCCAATTTTCTTATTGCCATTTGGTGCATAATGTAAACTTTATTATACATAATATCAAAATAAATTAAAATTAAACTTAATGACTTACTTTATAAATTTTAAAATAATGTGTATTAAAAAAACTTGTCCTTTTTAAATTTTACAATAAATATTATATTAATCATGTAATAAAGGCTATATTTGAAAATGTTTAACAGAGAAGTTGAGTGTGAAGCTTGAAATATTATATTATTTAAACAAATTAAATAAATTACAATTTGTTTATAAATTTAAAATACATTTTTAAGTATGTAATTATTTATTTATAAGTTTATTTTTTATTTATTTTATTTATTTATAACTTCGAAACGGCACCTCGCACAAGCGAGCAGCAATGCTGACTGTGTTCTGGGATTCCAATGGCATTATTAAAATTGATTTCCTTGAGAAGGGACTGACAATGAATAGTGAGTGTAGTGCCCTACTTATTATGGACATCAAAATTAATAATAACAAAAAATGATGGAAAATTGATTATGATGGATTTGTAAATAATTGTTATAAAATTATTTAAGGAATAAATTCATTTCGTTTCTGGAATTATTTTTTTCGACAGATTGAGGATACCTTCTTATCTCAACAGTGAGTATTATGTTGAATTACTTCGCGATGTGAGAATGTCTCGTAGGAAGTCAAGAGGGATCCCATTGTGGCTCCTTCAAGACAATGCACCCATTCACACTTCGCGAGCAACTTTGACTGCTGTGGATGACTGCGGCTTTCAGTTGGTTTCCTACCCCCCTATAGCCCTGACCCAAAGTGATTTTGCGTTGTTTAAACACTTAAAGAAACATTTGAAAGGTGTCCACTTTCATTCTGTTAATGTCCTAAAAGAGAAAGTCCCTGATATTCTAAATTCTTTGCCTCCAAATTTTTACAAAAATGCGTTCTCTGAGCTTGTTGGTCGCTGGCGCAAGTGTGTTGATGAACACGGCTCATACATTGAGAAATGATTTACTTTGATGTCATGTACTGATTCTGAAAAAAAATTAAGTTGATTGGACTTTGCTTTCTTGTCCAGTCTAAGAACTTATGGATTGCACCACGTATCACTTATGATTAAGATATATTAATTTAATTTTAAAGTTTTTATTTACATTTTTAAATGGATCAAATAATCCGATGGTCTAAAACTTCTAAAATATCAATCTACCATCTGCGTAGGAGAAACAAAATCCTAAAACAACATACAATATACACCATTGAGGTTCCGGCTACTGGATCAAGCTGTGGCAGCCAGCATCACTTTGTCGTACTGGAAGTTATTGTTCGGTGGGGTCGATAGTCGGTCTAATTAGCGGCACCCAATCTAGCTGGCGGCTCCCCGTTCCGAGTCCTCACTCAAAGTGATGAACGGTTCAGTCTGTTCATCAATCCACGATCCGAATATCCACCCGTTGGGACCGCGTGGACCCATCGTGTGTTGTTTAGTTGAGCGAGACTACGTCATGCTCTGTTTGGCTTGACTGATCCACCGTCAAGTAGTGCGATTTAATCGTGCGTGAACCAGAACAACGACTGAGGGTTTCTCACAAACTTTCATGATGAGTCGTTCAAACTTCGTTAAGGAAAAATCAGTTAGAATCAATAGTGTTCAATGCAAGACTCCTTTGACAGAAATGATCAATAACAAACGACATTTTTTCTTTATTTCATTACAAATTTCCTTTTTTTAAAACTGAGTACAAATTTTTTTGTTCATTTAAACAGCATATAACAATTTTTTTTAATTCATTAATTATTTTTTCAGTCAATATTCTCGAGCATCACAACCATTCAAAAACATTCCTCACACAAATGATTTATAAAACCGACAACATTTCTCTGATTATTTCTGTATCGTGCTCATCGTTTATCATTTGATTTAGCATTTATATAACACCTTTTACTTTTTCGAATTGGAAATTTGTTAAATTAGAAGACAATTTGTAATCGATATAAAAAATCAGATTCTCTTTTTCAAATAATATAAATATAAATAATATTTTTACCAGCTGGAAATCGCAAATCTCTCATTTAAATTATATTGATGAAAATCCAAAATAAAATTTCCATTAGAGTAAATAAAATAAATATTAAATTGTCTCAGTTTATTTTAACTAAATCTCGAAATTATTTTTCAAGAAAATATAATTTTTTTTAGAAATTTAGGAATTTTTCTATGAGAATAATTAAATTCCCAACAAATTATTCACAATTAGCAGTTCCAAATGAGAATTTCGACTTTTCTGAATCTTAAAATGGACATTTATTCATATGAAAAGTTCTTTGATATTTGATAGACTGATTTTAAATAAAGTAAAAAGATTCTGTTCTAATTGCGAAAATTCGTTACAAAAGATAAAAATAGTTATAAAAATATTTAAATTAAAAAATAAAATAAATCTATCTTTTTCGCGAAGAACGAAAATAAAAACTATTATCTCTCGAATAAATAATAAAATCAATGTGATTATGTATTTAATAAGATCAAGCTGAGGGGTACAATTTTTTATTACATAAATTTATTACATGAAGTGGTCGCTCATATTATGAGCCGTAACTCAAAATACTTTTATCGCGTAATAAGTAGCTTAGAAAGTGTACAAACTTATATATAAATATTATATTAAAAAATCTTTAATGTACTCAAATATTGGTACAATAAATCTCAAAATAAAGTGTTTTAACGATTTTTACTTTTTTATGCTCTTCATTGGATCTGTTTGTTAAAGTACAAATCTTATTCTTTCTTAGCAGACCTTGTTAAATTCTTTTGACAAAATAATAGGTGGTAAAATCATCTAAAAATTCTTGATCTCGAAATTAATAAATGATTATATGAGAATTTGTGATGTCTCTTTTTAATTTTTGAATTAAAGATAAAAAAATATTTACAATTAATATTTAATTAGAAAAGTAAAAAATAGAAATTAATTTTAAATAAGTAATGATGATAAAATGCGTTATACGAAGTCCGGATGAAAATCTTCTTTTAATAACCAAAGTCATCCATTTAAAAATATATTTTAAGACAATATCTTTCGACGGATCTACCGTCATCTTCCGGTCACTAATTAATAATCAATTCACCTGTATATAAATACAAAAATGCTGATTATGTAATCGATTGCATGAAATCATGCTAATCAAAAATTCTCAATAAGCTGGTTGAGACTGCCGATTGAACATTGATTTTAGGGCAACGTGACCCAATTAACAATGCTTCACACGACACTCTCTCCCAATAACTGTCAAAATGCTTACACAGAATTTTGAAATTATCAAAATTAATATCACTTTTACATTTTTTACTATGTTCTGCAATATTTCTCTTACTCTCTTTTCGACCATGTTTTTGAATTCGTTTACAGAGATGACGGGCAGTCTCTCCAATGTATGTGGAGATCCGTCGAAATATATTGTCTTAAAATATATTTTTTAATGGATGACTTTGGTTATTTGAAAATAGTTTATTTTAAAAATAGTTTTTAAATTAAAACATTAAATATAATAAAAAAAATCGAAAATAATAAATTAACACATTTTTATATTTACAAATTTTAGATATAATTGGTTTGTGCAAGAAAAATTAAAAATCGTTTCTCAGAAATTTACTTAGGCAAAAATTGTTTATATAATATTTTTATTGTTGTTATTAAATAAGTTTCAAAAATTTCTTTTTTCGGAAATTTCATCGCCACAAAACCCCGAACCTAATAGATTGAAAGAAGGATCTTTGAAAATAAAACGTTTCATTTAATATCAAAATAGTTTAAAATAACATATTTATTTTAATTCTCAACATTTATATAATTATTAATGTTAATAAATATCTATATCTATATCCATATCCATATTTATAAGAAACAGTTAAAAATAGAAATACTAAAAATATCTTCAAATAAATTCAGTTGTTTAAATAAACAGAAATTTTGTGGAAAATTCTAAAGTTGTCGATTAATAAATTATTTTGATCCAGGCTTATTTCTTTTGTTATTTGAATGTCGGAAGAAATTGGAGACATTTATGCGACCAATGTCGTTCCTAACAAACAGTAAAGAAAAAATTAAAGCCATTTAGACAAAGAAGAAATAATGTTTGATTTCTTTTTTATATAATTTAAATATAATATTGACTTGTCGTTTAAACATTTGATTCCAATATCTGGTTGAGTATATTCCAAAAATAAATTCTAATTTTATTTATTTTAATACAAAAAATTTTATTCAGCTAATCGATTACATATTCCCATTTTATTATTGACTACCTATTTCCGGATACTGCATAATTTTCTTAAGTGAAAGAAATCTCACTTACAATTTATCTCATTTATCAACTTTCACATACAATTGACTTAGGAAAATGCCACAATTAACATAATTGCAAACTTTCAATAAGCTTAATGGACACGAATGAAGCCCCAAGCGCAGTCAAATTGCACAATTTTTTTTAAAAAAGCTGATCGTGAGTATTTGTGGGGCTGCAGCAGGTGTAATTCATTATGACTTTATGAAACCTAGTTTTTCGGCTTCAACAGATCTCTACTGTAACCAATTGGAATATGTGATGCAAAAAATCCGCGTTTGGTAACATATCGAATCTAATTTCGCTCCTCGACAATGCAAAACTACATGCTGCACTTAAGATCATGAAGGAATTTGAGTCGACACTTCTGCATCATCTAACATACTCACCAAACCTACTACCAACTGATCCATTTCTTCCTCAATTTTACCAGTTTTTTGTTAGGAAAAAAATTAATTCCGAAGATGCCATAAAACTTTCCTTCCAAGAATTTATAGATTCTCGGCCACCAAAGTTTTATTCAAATGGCCTCAACAAGCTGCCGCTCAAGTTGTAAGTGTGTCGATAATGTGTGCTAACTTTGATGAATGACATAAATATTTGTATTGGAAAATTAGCATTAAACTTTGAATTTGGTTCTACAAATTTTATACTTGACGATATACTATTATTTATTTGATGAAATTTAATTTAATTTATTAAAAATATATTTTGTTTGAATTGTAAATTTTATTACAACAAAAATTTTGATAATTATTCGTATTCTTTTGACAGAAATTTTCTTCATTTTTTTCGTGAAAAAATCCACTCAAGCTAATTTCCGCCAAGAATTCAAATAAAAATGCTGTAAATATCCGGATGTACGACAACGATATCAATCCATAAAATTATAAAATTCCTTAAGATTTTCAATAAAATTACTTTAACAGAATATTTTCTTTTTATATTTTTGAAGATTTACGACTTTAATATAACATTGAACCATTGTTTCAGAAATTGGTCATGATTGAAAAAGTTTTCAATGTTAAGACCTTTTACGCTTAGATTATTTAATATATTTAATTATTTTAATTAATTAAATTGTATTAATATTTTTTTGACAAAAGATCAAACAAATTCAATTCCTTTTATCGACATTTAATTAAATGAAACGATGACAAAATGGACCCAAAATATTTTGCTTTATTTTTAGATAATCGATTTGCCAACGCCCTTTTTTCCGTGAATCTTATAATTGCAAATGGAAAAAAAGGAAAAATTAGTAACCAACAATTACGATTTAAATTTTAGCAAAAATCTTTAAAATTTTCCTCTGACAACTTGTAATTAATTCTGCTTTAGAACTGCTATTAATTTATCAAAATTTGTTTTTCCCAAACAAAACGAAGATAAGATATTATAACCAAGAATTAAATCAAAATATTGTTTGAATATTGAGTGAAAAAAAAATAATTTTACAATGTCTACATTTTCAGTTTAATTTTGATCTTCATTTTGTAATATTCGATTAAAAAGAGAACCTTTTTCAGGTCCAGCCACCCTTATTCGCAATTTGGTAATTTTTATATAGGGGTCTGTTACCACTGGCAATCTCTTTTTCGCAAATAAATGAGCTTCCATCAAGATACAATCCTAAAATTTTGCTGAAACGAGGGCTACATCGCGTTCACTTTCTATTTTATCTTCAATGACTTTCTTGCACCAGTTCTCAATGCAAGTATAAAACAATTCCTATTCCTAATATTTGAGACGACTTTGTCTTTCATTGAATTTTTGTTGTAGTTGAGAGTGTTTCGATAAGTCAACTTCAATCTTTAACATTTCAACAGGGATCCCAAAATGGGTATCAGAAATAACGTAATAATCCCTGCATCATTAAATCATTTGCATCATCTTATTTAAAGCCATGATCTTGAAAGAATCAATTTCATGATAAAAATTATCAAAAATAACCAAAAAGTTTAAATAAAATGTTGAGTTAACACTCATTTTCAATTTTAATAATAATTTAAACATTTTTTAACACGGAAATTTAAATTCAACCTCAATCCTTAATGCATCTGGTCGTCTACTTTATGAGTTGAACTATTCCTGATGGTACCACGTTAAAACATCGAAAAATATTTTTTAATAAAACATTAAATGAAATGATGTGTTATTAAATAATGCTTAAGTGAATAAATGAATAAATTAATGAAATTTCTAAATATACTTAAATTATTTTTTTGATCAACGAAAATGAACTTACTCTATACGAATTTACTGGATACGAATTCAGAATTTCCCATAATCATGATACAAAATTTCATCTTTTATTAAATTTCAATTTTATTTTACCTTTTCATTTTAACACTTTACCTTTTATCTAACATTTTAACGTAAATTTTCAATTCAATTAAAATACATTTTCAAAAAATTATAATTATAATAACATTTTATTTATTTCAACTTAACAGTTTTTATATTACATTTAGATTTCGAAAGTTACATTTTGTCTCAAAACAATGATATTTTAATTTTCAAATTTATGTTAAAACGTCGAAAAAAACGTTTGAAATTCAGAAACATATATTTTGGAATTGTCTGGTTTTATTTATTATTAATAAATCTTTTTCGACGTTTTTGTTTAGATTATTTTTTCGATATTTTTATTTTCGATGTTTTTTATTACATCATAATTTTTCTACTTTTTACCGTGGCGCGATTCCTGATAACTAATGGAACTGGTAAACTTTGAAATTAGTATTATTATGAGCCGATCGATGGAATGTCCGACCGATAATAAAAGTTTCCCTTAGTCCAACGGGCAAATCTCGGATCGAATAACAATTAAAAAACAATAAAGGTTAAAATCGAAATTTTAAAACGCTCAATAAAAAAATACATATTATAATATATATATATATACATTTTATTTCAAATTGTTTTTATTTTAATTATTTGCAAAAATATTCGTTCAATTATTTTGATCACCAGTTGCGAGGAAACAACAAAACTATGGTTTGTGAAAATGATAAAGTTAAAATGAATTAGAACATATAAATATCGGTTGTCGAATTCCGCAGGGAAACATTTAAATAAATTAATTCAAAATTTAAATTTAATTTATTTGTGGGCACTACAAGTATTGTGTATTTAAGTAACCATCAACAACAGTTATTTCTTCCTCAAAGTCCATCAGAGAAATTCTTCCTTTATATATTTTGTTTTATGAAAACAAGATAAAAATTAGAATACTAATTCATTACTGAAAAGTTTTCAAAAATATATTTGGAGTAGAAATTAATTCCTGGTTTGACCGAATATTTCGCCAGTTTGGAAAAATAATGAAAATAAATTGAATAAATAAATAAGTTTAAATAATTAATTAAATAAAGTAAATTAAAATATTAAATAAGTAAAATAAAATTAATTTAATCAAATAAAAGTAAAATAAATAAATATTAGGTTGAGGAATAAGTTCCCGCCGTTTTTTGAATTTTTAATCGATTTAATATTTAAATCAAATTTTTTGATGTAATGTTATATGCTATTTGAAAGCTATTGTTTTACTCTAAAAAATGATGTATTTTGTTTTTTTATTCAGATTAATTTTTGTCGATTTTTAGACCATTGAAATGGAGTGTCAAGTCGACAAAAATGAGCATTTCCGACACCATCTATTGTTTGCGTATAATCGAGGC
>MQRK01253658.1:1239-33248 GCA_001938485.1 Girardia tigrina
TCTGGTGAAGTATATAAACCTGTATCAGTTTGCTTCCTATAAATTCCAGTATCGTAACTAAGAGATTTTCTTTCAACCAAAAGATCCAGAAAAGATAAGACTCCATTCTCTTCATTTTCAAATGTAAAAGTAACATTTGAATGTAACGAATTCATAAAATTTAAAAATGGAAGTACATCAGCCTGATTTTTAAAAACTAGAAATATATCATCAACGTATCGTTTATATACTAAAGGTTGATTTCCATCAAACAGTTTAATTTTATTTTCAATCTTTGAAAGAAAAAACAGAAGCTAACGTTGGTGCTAACGATGTCTTGAAATATATTTTTTAATGGATGAGTGTTGTTTTTAAACGAACATTTTCATCCGGATTTCGTTTTATCAATAATTAAATTATGTCGAAATACTTCTATTGTAATTTTAATATTTAATCTCTAAATAAGATTTAAGGTAAATTAATGATTGATATACATAAATATATACAATTCTATATTATCTAAAATCATTTCAGAAATGTTCAAGTGATGGATCTTGCGATACCAGACTCATTTTGCAGTCCCAAAAATAATTCCGGCTATTCTTGTCCCGAATCAATGAAATGCGTAAGGGTTCCTCACAATATCGAGGATGACGGAGGATACGCCGGATTCGGAGCTTTCCGTAAAATTTGCATTTTTTTATAACTCAAATCCTTATTAATTACTTTATCAAAATTTAAATGAATTTTAAATAGTTGACCATGAATATATATGAAAAATTATTTTCTAATACCAAATAAGTATTACTGAAATTAAAAGTAAATTGTTTCGAAATTTCAGAAGCATTTTATTATATTAAAATCTGTTATTCATATTTATATTGACATTCTTCTCTTCTAAACGTTCAAGAATCAATCGTTTCATTATTCTCACTAGAAAAGCTTATTCTAGTTTAAATGACAAAAATCCACAAATTACATGGCGATTCCTTTAGTACATATGTAAATATGTATATAAAAATATTTCATTAAATTCAAATAAAAAATTAATAATTAGAATTGGGTTCGAATTCAAACCCGTACAAAGACTTCTTGTTTCGGTTTTGGTGTGTTTATTGACTTTCCGAGTCATTATGCTAGTGGGTGGAGATAAAGAGATTAAATGTCAATTTGGCTTATTATGATCGGCTAACCAATCAGAGCAAGTTGTGAGTCAGTGGACAATCACAATTAAACTTTTTGATTGTGATTGTCGAATTTTTAGTGTATTTTGTTGAGACGATGTATTTGAATTTAGAGTGAATTTTTGATCAAAATAGCTTCCTAAATTTGATTTTGGAATCACATGTATGGGGCTATTTAAACTTTTCGCTAAAACTTATCTGCATACATCAATCGTACTGTTCAATGGACATTTCAGGACTTAAATTAATGGATCATTACATTAATGCAAAGTCATTAAACAGTTTATTAATCCTGAAAAATGTTCCGGTAAATCAGATTACGAAATCTTTTTTATCATTAAAAATGAACTTTTTAATATTCATTTAATCTGATGTTGAATTTTTAATTATTAAAAATGAGGTAAGCATGTTTTTAACGAGATTGAAGTTTTTAAAACTTTAATAACGAAAAAGAATTATTTAATCCATTGGATGATACATATTTAATTGTTTAAAACATTAGATATTTTAATTTATTAATATTAATAATAAATTATTAAATCAATAATTTAATGTAATTTTAGTCGATAGTCTTTATGGTTTTAAAATGCGGTTCAATTAAAATAATATCATAATGATTCTATTTCTTCTTTTCAAGAACAAATCCCTTATAGAACCATTCTAAAAATTGTTGAATGGTCTATTTACTAATTATAAATTTACTACAAAACTGAATTTTTTACGACAAATTTTCTTTTCTTTGACAATCTTGTTACAAGGATCAATAAGAAATATCGAACTGAAGTATACAGAAAGACATCAAATATAGGTCTCTATGCAACATCACAGAGGTTTTGTGAGGGAAAATATAGAAAAGGTATGATCATGGATTCAAAGAGTTTGGAGTTTGTTTTCTAAATTTGAAACCGCATATCATGGTTTAAATATTCTTAGAGAGTGTTTGAAGAATAACATGTATACAAACAAACAAATAGATCATAACATTAATGCTACATTGGACAAATTACGTACACAAACACGGGTTAAAAAAGAATTAAATGAAGAAAACATTGATGAACTCAAACAAATAATCAAAATAGGATTTAAAGCATTTGAGAAGAGTATTTGCAAGAATATCAGTAGTCCCAAAGTAGTTTAAATTACATGAAAAGTTCAAAGCTTCCTCTCGAATAAATCGAAAACGATTTGTGATTGGAAGCTAATCTGGTTTATAAATTTGATTGTCACGGGTGTAGAAAATTAAAAATGGAGAGATAAAGATGTGTTATTTCTGAATTGCCCCCTCACACCAAGACTCTCACTGATGCCTTGGACTGTGAGCTGATCGCCCTCCGGTTAGTATGTTAAAAGCCCTATAATGAAATATAAAAAAACATTAAAACAATTTGAACAGTTCACATTTGTAAATATATTTTCATGAAATAATTTCTTTTATTAAAAATATTTTATTCATTAAGATTTTAGTTTTTTTACGGTGTACCAAGCTGCTTCTCAGGAAGGCTGGGTATTCATCATGTATCGAGCCATGGACAGTTTACCGGTGTGGAAAGGAGTCTCATACTTCATTTCAATGATCTTTTTTCTGGCATGGCTTGTGAAAGTTTGTTGCTACAAAAGTAAACTTTTCTCAGGAATTTTATTTAGAATGTATTTATTGCTATCCTAACTGAGACATTTGCGGAAATCCGTGTTCAGTTTCAACAGATGTGGTCACCAAAAAACCAAACGGATGCTGACAGTTCAAAGGTTATTTATTCATTCATTTAATTTGATGTTTTCATTTACATATAATAGGTGGTCCAATAAATATTTCCGTTGTTTATTACCAGATAATTTAAATTATAAATAAAATGAACAAGATTTTAATAATAAATATAAATAATATATTATAAAAACAGCCTGCAAAAAATCTTCTTTATTCATGATGCTCTGCAAATCCAATATGTCTTTTGTAAGTTCCAAAGTCAGAAGACATCGACTAAATTTATTTCCTCTGTGTATATTAAAACAGAAATGTTTATCAGACGACCCTTTAATATTAGAAATAAAATCAAAATAAATGCACATTTTGGTACCTAAGAAATTCAAATCCAGCGTCTGTTACAAATTGATAAAGAAAATATATATTTAATTTAAAAAAAAATTAAAGGGAGAAAAATTTTATATATATATTTATAAAAATTATTTGTAATTGGTTTTCTTAAAAAGGAAAAAAAAATTAATTATTAAATTGTAAAAATTGTTCGATTCTGGAAAAAATCCGGTTTAAAAAAATGTGTTTTTTGTTTGATATTTTTGATAATTGTAAGAGTGAAATGACCTTGAGTTTTGTTTGTTTAGATTAAATTGATTGAGTTGTAAAGACGATAGTTTTGATTATTGATAAAAATAAAGTTGATACGTGATTTAATTTCGTTCTGAATTGATTAAAAAATGAATTATTTTCTGGATGCTGAATTATGCTAATCGCGATATTAAGAAAGACCGCAAATATTAAAATTATAAAAACATTAAATGATGCGACTTTCGATGCGCCGATTCTTCTCGTTGATATTATCAAACTAGAATCGATTTTAGATCGAAATTTGAATAGAAATAATCAAATAAACGGCGTAGTGTTTCTGTGTGATCGGTGAATAGAGAATTGTTCCAATAAGATTGGTTTTTACAAAGTGAAATGTGAATCTATCAATTCGAAAATCGATACTGAAATGGTTAAAGTATTCTGTGAAAGATTCGAAAGATTTAACGACAAATCGATAAACGTTATTTTTCATTCATTCTCAATAAATGGGCCCAGCAACTCATCCACAGAATTTCCCTGTGTAACTCTGCTACCTCAAAAACATTATCCCAGATACTGCCGAAAGAATTCTGGGTAAAAGACGAAAGACGAAGAAACCCCGGAATCAATGGAGCGGTATTTGAATGCTGTGACAGACGACATCAATTGAAAAGCAAAATAAATAACGGCGAAGAGCACATGCAAGATTACAGAAAGGCGAACAAGGAAATTTTGAGGTTACTGAGGAAAGACTAAGAGGATTGGGTGGAAGAACAAGCAAAATTGATAGAAAGTAGTTTTGAAATAGACAATTCTAAAGAAGCATTAAATGCAATTGAGAAACTGACCGAGCCAGGAAGAAGACAAATAAATGTAATTTGATGGTGCAAGAGTGGGCGCAGCGATTTTGTGGTTGCGGCACGCCGGCGACGGGGATAGAGCATCCGGTCGGGGGGTCACATTTAAAATTTTTACCTCGAGACTCGGGTTGATGACGATCGTGAGAATGGCCTTGATGATCTGCAGCTGCACAGCGTCCCCGGAATGGCCGTCCTGAAAGGCGTCACAGATGAACACGATGATCTTGTCGATGAGTCTTTCATTGGAGGAGTCGCGATAGAGCGCCGAGTTCGATATGTTACCGTACGTATTCAGTTTCTAGAGACAGTCTAGTGCGATCACGATAATGCTCTGAGACTTGCACGAAAACGCCATTTCGAATGACCGAAAGAAGCGCGGATCATTCATGAGAGTGTCGACATTGGATTTGATCGACGGTAAGACGACGACTGATTGGCCGTTTGTGTCGGTAATTTTCTCTTTCAATTGTTCCAATACTTTGTCGCAACATCTCTTTAGTTCAGAGTTCTGAGACTTTTTGAATTCTTTGTCGTGGAGAATTCGCGACTCGGCGTCTCTCAGCTCACGATACCAATAATTGATTTTATTAAAACTGATCGATTCTGTTAAGTCGAAACACAAAATCACCGCTTTAGCGCCGCGATAATACATTCGTGTCATTGAATGATATCGCTCGCTCCCTGCCGTGTCCAAAACGCCCATTATAATCGGAATATTATCGCTGTTCTTCAACTGGCGTGCGCCATAAGGCGCCCCGATCGTTGGTTGATAGGCGTTATTCGCCTGGAAATTCTCGTTCAAAAATCGATCGACTAATACAGTTTTTCCGACGCATTCTTTGCCCAAAACAACAACTTTCAAGTCGACTTTGGTTTCCATCACAAATCGAAATTAATGATAAAAAATCACACCGGATAAATTGAAAATCGAACAAGAAAACGAATTCGCGATTGAAAATGATTTATTTTTATCCAAGCGTCACAAACAATTTTTTGCGCCAATAATAATAATTTCAATGATCAATAAAAACTGACTCGAACAAACAAATTACAAAAATTTCTAATTTCGACCAAATTCAGACAAAATTCAAATAAAAATATTTAAAACAATTCGAACTTCATAAATCACATTGAAAATTAACAATAATAATAAATTAGAGTTTTTTTTCAAATCACATAAAACTAATTGAGAGAAATTTTTCATTTTATCTTTTAATTTTGAATGAATTCCGTTTCGGAATTATTTGAGAGAATTCCATTTATTGTGCTGACAAAAAGAGGAATATTTGATTTATTTATTCAAAACCCATGATCCAAATTAGAATTAATTTTTTCCAGAGAGCTAATATCTTCTTGGGACTTAGTTATTGATTGATTCATAGATTCGGTTTAATTGGTCGATAGAATTCCATCGAATGTCGACTTGATTTCGAATTCGATTTATTTGTATTTTTTTATTTAAATTAAAACCCGTCACGAAACATAATTGAAGATCAAGAGGGAAACGTACTTACAAAAAGTACAGAGATTGCTCAAAGGTGGAAAAATTACTGTAGCGAACTATACAACTACAATGCAGATGTCGACAGGAGCCTTATCTCTGAAGATGTGGAAACAAAGGGAGATGATGAAGATCACGAATACGAAATTTTAAGATCAGAAGTAGAGGCTGCCATAAAAAAAGTTTCAAGAGGAACAAAAGCCCAGGAATGGAAAACATCATCGCGGAACTAATTCAAAATGGAAGTAACCATTCTCCATACAATATGTAACAAAATTTTAAATAGTGGAGCTTGGCCCTCACATTCATTTTTCTTTTCCCGGGGTTGATCAGACAATTCTAAAAGATAGCAAAACAGGGTGTTCTTTACATTTTTGAATGAAGGGTTCGAGCGCACCCGGGCCCATAGGTGAGCGCTCACCTCGGGAATAATTATTACCATTTTTTTGAAATTCCCTTCCTCTTCTCTTTCGTCGTCAACTGGTAAATTGAATCGAAAATTTTGTTTAAATGAAATCGAGCCCACTTTATTTTTGATCTCCACGACATCCGAATAAATTACGTATTTACGTTTCCGATCGATATGACAATCGCTTCTTTGAACTGAAACTCGCCTTTGTCGATTCAGATGATTTGTTAGATAAACGGAACCAATTATCTCGTCAATTGTCCAGTTCCACACCAATATTGATGGTTCTTTAATGATTTTCAATTTCACAATTAGTATTTAACAATCGCCAATAATTAATAAACTTCTTGACAATATCGAGAGAATATGCTGGTCAGATTTTATGTTTAAATTCAATAATCAATAAAGATTAAAATTTTTAAAAAAACTCGATTAAAATTAAAATTTTATTTAGACTAAACAAACGTTTCCAAGCAAAGATTTTGACAAACAAATTAAAAAGAATTTTCTCGATCACATACAATTAGTCCTCCATTTGATCTCGGAAACTTTCTCCCTGCTCGTCACTCATCGCCCCTAGATTTTCAGGAAACTTTTCTATGTGTGAGAAGAGGAAGTGCATCTTTGTACTCATCAAACAACTGAGGTTTTGGAAGGTCCATATCATGCTGCTGATGAGTCTGGTGTGGTTTGCTGCCTTCGTGTTCCACAGGAAGTTGTTCACCACCTGCACAAACAATTTCCACTCGACGTAGTCTAGTGTGTTCATGGAGTTTTGGAACTCTGCGTCCTTTATGAGGTGCCGTATCTGTAGGCTAGCGAAAATACCAGCCTTCAGCTTCTCAATGGTCAGTCGAGGAAAGCTTCGGAACAGGTAGTTGAAACACCTTCCATTCTTGTTCAGAGCGCGCGTAAACTGTTTTATTATCCCAAACTCCATGTATAGTGGTGGGATCAATATCTTCTCCCGGTAAACAAGAGGTTCTTTTATCATGTTTCACACCCCAGGTACTAACTGCTCCAACCATTCTTTCTTTACATATTGTTGGGCTCTATCTCGACTGTCCCACATACATATGAAGCATGAGTACTTCGTGAAACCCACTGCTGACCAAGTAGAAAGTTCACCATCTTTAAATCGACGCATATCATTTATTGGTGCTGCTCATATAGGATTTTGTCGAGCAAGTAATTCACTGCTTCATATTTCTCTTTGAGAGTAGTGGAGTGGGCAAGAGAGATTAAAGTAAACTGGTTCCAGTTGTGGAGGAGCACACACTTTTATAGTTATATAATTATATATGCCAGGTAGGGCTATGGCTGTATCTCAAAATGCTGACCAGATAAAGCAAAATCAATATGATATTCGTACTCGGAACACCAAAATTAGTCTAAATCGACCGAGAAACCACTGACAATTTTTTGGCTATTACCCAGTGTTATTAATCATATCAATAGCTCCAAAAAGCCATTGTTGAAGCACTTTCGTCTGAAAACAACCGTTTCATCAATTTGAATTGTTACACCGACTCCTCCTATTTTTCAAAGATAGCCTCCACGATTTTCTTCAATGCAGACCTGCATACATAAAACCATTTTGAAACTTTGTTTCTAGTAAAGTTTATGTCTGATAAATTTCTTTCTCTTTAAATTCAAAAACCCAATTTATAAGGTATTCAATACATTTTTTAATTCTTTAGAACGATTCTTTACAAACTTATATCTTTAGAAGTTTATATTTACAGTACCCTTAAAAATTATGTCAATTAATTCACATATGGATAATCAGAACGTAGTATTTTGTTTAATTAGTACCATAAACATTTGAGGCTAAACATAGCGGATGATTACATTAGTAAATCTTGGTACCTAGTTTATAAAATGGTTCAGCAAATTTCATTTATATTTATAAGTGGTTCGGTAAAGATTTAGTGATCTCAAAAGCTAAAATAAGAGCTTGTAAATGAAGGAATCAACATATTTGTCAGTTTACCGTTTTGGATTGTTAACAGTTTTAGTATTGTTAGGAGTGGCGATGGTAGGACTTTAGAGTACAAATGCTAAAGTAATATTTTTTGACCTTTTTAGGGAGTATGGGATGAAATAACCATCCCTACTTTACCAAGTTTGAAAGAAAAGTTAAATGTCTCATATGAAGTACTCGGACGCCTGATGTCTATGCGCAGTATGGGGAATATTGCCGCTTTATTAGTTACTGGTTATTTATACGACTCCTTTCCACGTTATGTTCCTTATATGATGGCCACAGAGTGCTTCGTAGCAGGAGTCTGCACAATTATCATTCCTTGGTGCCATCAATTTTGGTTTGTCGCTGTTCTATTCTTTATTCAATCGGGGTCTGAATATGCACTTAATAATGGTATTTATTCAAAACGAGAATGTATAAATAAAAAAATTATTAGGAGGACAATTATTCATTCTAAAGACTTTTAAAATGCAAGCAGTTGAAAAGATGCAGATTTATCATTTGGGATACGGAATAGGAGGATTCCTATCTGGATTAATTGCCGAACCTTTCCTCCCAAGACAGTTGTCCCACAAAACCAAGATCACAAAATATTGTCAGAAGATAATTGAAAAATCCTTCATGGGAAAATTGAATGTATCACACATTCCTACAAATTTAACGATTCCTGAAATTGTGGAAAAAAGTTCTTTTGAATATATTTATTTGATCGCAGGGACGTTAGCCATTGCCGTTTCCTTGATATTCTTTTCCTTTACATTTTTGAGGAATCCTGACCCTTCTAGTCGGGAGGATAAAAAGAAGGAATCCTGGCTAGTGAAGATTCACCCAAAATACACAGCAAATGGGAAAATTTGTTTTGGAATCGTTATGACAGTTTTACTGTTTTTTTATTACTTTTTCTACGTTTTTGGGTTGATGAACTTTCAGCCATATACCGTCGTGTTTGCCATTGATCCTTGCAAGAAGTATTCCATGAATCAAAAAGTCGCAGCGATTCTTCATTCTGCAATCAACGGTTGCTTCTTACTTGGACGAATATTCGGAAGTTTCGTTTCAACTTTTAGCCCCACGATAATGATTCTGACTTTTAATCTTTTTAATATAATATTTATTTTAATCCTCCTATTCTTCAGTAATGATTATGTACTTGCTTTGTGGATTGGGGCATGTGGAATGAGGTTTTGCAATTCGGTTGTTTATCCCACTGGTACGAGTTACATGAATTATTTTATAATTGTAACGAGCAGTTTGATATCTGTGGCGTTTCTTGGAGGAACAGTTGGAATCATTGCCGGCCAGGCTTTAGGAGGATATGTTATTGACAACTTTCCATCATATTATATCATCTACACATGTTTGGGATCGATGATGACACTGTTTGTTACGACTGCTGCTATAGTTGCTTTAGGTAAAATGAACGGCATCCGAGATTTCTCAGGTAAAAGAAAATCCTCGCAACATGAAGATTTAAGTCTCAATAAATTGTAAAATCGAACTTTAATATAATATACTTTTTCCGTTTTTGGTTAATTTTTTAGTTGAATAAACTGATAAAAAAATTTTATATAACTATCAAAAGTAAAATAATAAATAAAATCAAAATACATTCTACATTTATGGAACTAGTTATACCATCGTATCACATAGTTATGACATTTTGTAGTTTTGACGTGATGCATCGTCTTTAAAGGTCCTTGTCGAGTGTGCATTGCCGACACCAGTGATGTCGGTACCAGTTCTGGCATCGTACATGTGAGGTCCATGTCAAACTGCTCAATTTATTGATAAACTTTAAAAAGCGTCCAATCCACTTTTTTACTTAGATCAACTAAACAATCCCGGGAATCCCCGGGATTCATGTGAAAACTTAAATACCATTATAATAGGTGTCGTAATGCAGAACCAACTGTTTGAAACTCATGAAACACTAAAAATATATATTTAACCACAAATATAATTAAAATAATTCATTGATTAAATAATATAACACACATAATTTTGAAAAATAATCTGAATAATTTAATTAACTTTTGTTTTTAAAAATGCCCCTTCAAAAAACTTAAAGCATCAATGGTTTTATCGTTTAGTCGAGTTCGATTTTTTGAGCAAAGAAGACCAGCCGCTGAAAATGCTCGTTCACAATCCACATTTGTTAGTTTAAAAGATAGTAAATAATCATATACTTTTTGAAGGTGGTCAACCCTTGAGCCTCCAATTTCAAATAACAAAATTTCTTTATGAATTTTAGAAATTGCACTTTCCACTCTTGTAAGTAGTTTTCATTTTGAATTTAATCCTTTCTCCATAGCTTCATTTAATTGTTCACTAATTGTTTAAAAACTATTACAACATTCATCAGCTGATAAAATCTGAACATCACTACACATGTCTGATTCAGTTATTGTATGAGTCACATTTGAACGCTTTAACAGGTTTAACAGCATTTTTTTATTTTGAATAGGTGTATTTGGTACAAAAACATCATATATTTTTGATGAAATATTTTGACCATGATGAGGTAGTAAACCAAGCTACTTAGTGATGTTCTTCTATCTTTTTTTCGATTATTCAAAGCAGTATAAAATTGCTATACAACTTCAGACTGCTGCTGTTTTCTTTTGGTTAACATGAATTCTGATGCAATGTCAACTGTAATTAAAGTTGCGTCTCCACGACAAAGAACTTCCACAGTAGCTTTAACTGGAGTCAAAAGTAGTACTAAATTAGATACTATTTCAAATTCATTGTTTTTCATCTTAAGCGAATCATTTATATTGAGATTTAAAAATGCTTTTTAAGGAAATTTTTAACTTGTCAAATCTTTCAAGCATTAGCAACAAGCTGCTCCATCTGGTTTTACAATTCATCATTAAATGAATGACCTTTCAAAACTCAATTTTTACGTAAATAATCGTCATTTCTTGTTGGAGATGTTTTGAAAAAAAGTATAATTTTTCTGACCTTTGTGATAAAAGGTCCAATCATTTGGTGAGTATCTTCTTCTAAAAATGAACCATTCAAATTCTGAAAGCAATCTTCATCTTCACAATCACTGTAATTAGTATCAATATGATCATCATTATCCGCCAAATGTGAAAAGACAAATTATTATCATAAAAATTGTTATAATCTTCTACGTGTTGTTCTTCTTTTTTTTATAAAGAATTGATATAACAGCGTAAAGCGTAAGCAAAGCATAATTGTTGATCAATTTCAGAATTTTTGCAACTCTCTGCATTACAATAGCACCATCTGTTGTAATACAAATAATATCGTCTCCAAGTTTTATTTTAAAATTACACATTCTTTCATGTAGAAAGGAAACATAACTCACTTCTGACTGACCCGAAAATATAGATCAAACCCAAATTCCAATAGTTTTCCCAATAATGTACGTTAAGATTCAAAATTCAATTAAAAAATGTTATTTTTTAAAAGTTGTTTTTAAATTTGTATTTTTATTTATAGACAAAATGATTTTTGTTTTTTTCTGTGATTTCAGAGAGACTATCTTTTACATAAATAGATTTTCTTTCATTATTAATCATTCCCAACAATAATTACAACTTACAAAAATAAATTAAGTAAGTACATATATTAAATGTTTGAGACTACTCCCTGGATACATTGTGCTCCTAATCCCGGCATGGCCCTCCCAAAGTCTGAGTGTTAATGGGAAATACGGCTTACATTTTAAATTAGGTCAAAAATTGTAATAATTGAATTTTTTTAAATCTGTTAATGATTTTGTACATAAGTTCACTTCAGTTCTCAACATAGTGCAAATTTGTGGAAATGGAGAAATACTGTAAAATTATATATAATGTTATCAATGACTTGATTTTCATTTTAAAAAAGGAATAAGAATTATTACATTTTAACGAACGAATAATTTTCGGACGGAATTCAGCGAATTTACAGAAACCAATTTTAACATCTAATAATACTTATTGAGTTCTTCAAAAATCTCTCCTCGATGGTACAGCGATATTCTTTTCTGTTCAGAAACTTTTCTCCTGTCACATCCTTAATAAAAATGCGATCTTTCACATCTGGTGAGCACCTTGAACTTTCATCCTGACAATATAACTCAGTAATAACTTTTTTTGAGACCAAAGGCAGAGTTGTAGCAGGCGGTAATGAGACCGCTGTCTTAGACGAAGCTAAAACAACATTCTTATGATCTCTTAGCTGGTAATTAGTAAACAACAGTAAGCTAGACCTTAGTTCTAATTTATCTTCTTCTGCAAGAATAATTAAAAGAGTTATCTTCCTTCAGTTACCTTTTTTCTTTCTTTATGAACTTTCTATGAGTTTGCGACTTTTGCTATCTTTGTGTTGATTCTTTATTATAACTGTCTCATCCTTTCACGGAAAATTCTCTCAGTAGAGTAAAATCTTCTTCTGAATTCTCATCTAATTGATATTGGGGACTGCGCTGTTTTGTTTTGTTGAAGTCATAAGCTTGATAATCTTCCTCTAAAAACAAGAAGAGACATTTTTTACTTCTTTAAATGGTTATTTATTGTTCAAAAATTTAAATGAATCTTTCCACTTCAAATCTTGTCAAAAGGTTTTCATACGAATAAAAATTTATCGAATACTTTCTTGTCCTAATATACACTGTTAAATTTGTAAGAAGTATTTGATGTACAGTACTTATATTAGATTATCAATTTATCTATATTGGAATGAAACATCTTTTACAAATTATTAAGAGAATAGAATTCTTAATAATAAATACCCTAACACAATAAAGGGCTTATATGCAAGTATTTAAAATGCTTTAATGAATGAAGTAAAGTTTCTTAAAATTAACTGAAACTCCCTCCCATGTAATGTCTTACGTTGTACCAGACAAAAAAAGTGATACTCAAGTCGAACTAGTACAGGGGTGAGCAAAATGTTTCTTTAGTGGACAGGATGAACTTTCCAAACCTTTGATGCGGGCCACAGATACGGCTTCCATTAAGTTTTCAAAAAAGATATACAGTCAGGTGCAAAAGTATTTGAACGCTTGTTTCTATACTGCTTTTGCACTGCTGGAGTTACACAGAAAGACCTTCTTTCAGCATGATGGAGCACCTTGACACAATGTCAAGGCTGTTCGAGAGTGGTTAGCGCAGTCAGGCTTCCAAATTCTTGGTCCTTAGCCAGGCTACTCACCGGATCTCAATCCGATTGAGAATGCCTGGACCCACGTGAAGAAACAGGTTGCTACAATGCACCCAAAATCCCTGCAGGACATGATCAAAGCATTGGAAACCGTTTGGACTCAAAAAGTGTCACCAGACTATTGTAAAAAATTATTTTGGTGTGCTTTTGTCAATATAATTGCAGTTGGGTGCAAAAGACAATTTAACAACAAGTGTTCAGAGACTTTTTCACCTGACTATATATCACGAAAAACACTCTTAAATAGAAATATGTTTATTTCCTTAAAAATCGTTAATAATAAATAAAAGATGTAGTTAACAGTTTTATTAACATCATAAGAATTTTGAAACAAATATCATAGACACATAAGCAATAAAAAATATACACGGTTACTTCAGACACTAATGCGAAGGATGAAAATTTGGGTGGTCTTTATTTAAATGCAATTAATACTGTGGTGGCTATTCCTAATACGGGGTCCACATTTTGTCCGTCATTCTCGATAGTACGCTGCTCTCAGAATTTTTAATTAATGCAAATGTAGCTTGGCAAACGTACGTGCACATTTGTGCAGATTCTCTCAAATTTTAAAACACTTCTGGGTTTAACGAGGTCTAAGTCAGTTATTTATTATTAAATATATATTAAATGTATACTATTAAATTTATTAAATAAGGAAGGGTGGTCATATTCATTTATCAAATATTGAATCATCAAACATTAGATAAAATATTAAATGAGTCCACGAATAGTGATAATAAAAATCGTGAATATATGACCTCCATGCTCGTTAATGTAAACATTAATCCACTTGAATCAAGGTATATTTTATTGATTCCTTTTTTGAAAAGAATTTAAAAATTTTAAATCAGAAATTTTGAAAAACGTAATTCCAAATAATATGACCTTAAGATTATTTCACAAGCATATAAATTCGAAATTTATTCAACAAAAATTCTCGACACCTTTAGGTTTATATTCCGAACTTGTTTATAAATATTTCTGATGAGTGTACCGCTAGATATATTGGGGAGATAGCTCGCCATCTCTACAAACGGATCAAAGAGCACGATCAATTGGATAATGATAGCAATGTTGCCGAACATAATTTAAAATGTAAGAAGAAAATCAAAGAAAATGATTTTCGAATTCTGTGAAATTGATTTAAAAATTATTTGGATAGAGTAATGTAAGAGCTCTTACTAGTAAAATATATGAATGGAAAAAATAATATTCAAGCTTCACAATCAACCTCTCTGTTGACAATCAACAATGACAACTTATCATTATATATAAGCTTCAAAAACTAATGCTAATTTAGTCTGAAGATGGCGGGTAAACCACCAAAATTAATTACAAAAATTAATTTCGAAAAATGCCGTTCAATATTTTATAAAGACTAATAGTGAAATACTCTATTCGTTGACATTTCAAATTTCCTTAAAGATTCCATTGAAAATTTTATATCTTGAGATTATTAAACAGATTTGATCAATGCTATTTTGAAATTTGCAAGAGATTGTTTATGATAATGAGCTCAGTTTTGTGGTAAATGCAAAGATGTATTCATTAATTGTGTGACTGGAAACATTTTTCCAGTGTAATATTCACCTTAGACTGAATTCTATTTATCAATGATTTATTTATTAGGGTGAACCAAAAGTCTTTTTGTATTTTTTATTAAAAATTTAAACATAATTTTACAAAAAAAAAGTTTCAAAGTAAAGGCCATTTGAATCTATAGCTTGAACCCATCTATGGGCAAGTTGTGTGATCCTGCTGCGGTACCAATCCTTGTTCTTAGAAGCCAAGAACTGGTGACACCCGTTTTCGACCTCGGCTAGATTATTGAAGCTTCGAAGACGAAGAAAGTGTGCCATAGAGCGGAAAAGGTGATAGTCGGATGGCACAAGATCCGGACTATACGCTGGGTGTGGAAGAAGTTCAAAGGCCTTCCTTTGTTTCTTTGACGGTGTGCGGTTTTACATTGTCCTGTTGTAAAAGAACTCGCTTTTGATTGATCAAAGCGGGGTATTTCTAGCCAAGTGCGCATACATTAGATCAAGTTGGGCGCAGTAAAGGTCAGTGTTGATGGTAAGACCATTTGGAACCAGCTCGAAGTGAATCACGCCTTCGAAATTCTACCAAACACACAAAAGTACCTTCCTTGAGAAACGATCTCGTTTCGCTACCGGTTTCACCAGTTGTCTGGGGTCCAACCATTGATTTTGTTGGTCTGGATTACTTAAGTAAACTCACTTTTTATCGCAAGTTACAATTCGACGGATGAAACGGTCATCGTGTGAATTTTCAAGCAATTTTTGACAAGTTTTGAAACGCTTTTTTGCTTGAATTTGTGTCAATTCATGAGGCACTTCTCGATATCGTCTATTGTCCTTGCCAAGAGCGTGAAGGTGTCTTACAATAGATGTTTGAGCAATATCCAGTTTGGTCGACAATCTGCGAGTACTTATTGACGGATTTGCCTCGACAGCTTCATGAATTGCTCCGGAATCTACGGTGATAGGTCGGCCTGAACGTGCATTGTCTCCGAGGTCAATGTCGCCTTCGTTGAACCTTTTGA
This sequence comes from Girardia tigrina, assembly GCA_001938485.1. Classification (NCBI taxonomy): domain Eukaryota; kingdom Metazoa; phylum Platyhelminthes; order Tricladida; family Dugesiidae; genus Girardia; species Girardia tigrina. The sequence goes on from MQRK01253658.1 coordinate 17,188, forward strand.
ACCAATTTTGTGCAGTACGATTTGAGACCACATTATCACCTTCAACTTCGCATATCTTCTTTGTTGCTGCAGTTGCGTTTAAGCCCTGTTTCCAGTAATGGCGTAAAAGAACCCGAATTTCAAAATTTTCCAAGATTTTTCTAAAGGACCATAAAAAATATATTAACGACTAATTAGAAGTTTTAATATATATTGTGATAGAGCAGTTCAAGAGCTTTAAAAACATGTTGTAATACAAAAAAAACAACGAATTCAATTAACCAACTGTTATGTAATTAATTCGCTGTTTCTGATATTACTAAAAGACTTAGAGTATAGTAAAAACTAAGCTAATCAAATAGTATATTTGGTGAGCCTAGTTGATTATAAATACGACACAAAAATATCTCGTCATTTTAACACTTTTAATAGGAATGATAAAGATTAACAAATTAACTAACTACAGATACCGTCAGTTATACGATAATTTATGGATCTACCAAACACAGGTTTTGTCAATGATACGTCTTTTTTTTCTTGGATTTGACAAAATCGGCTATTGTCCGTTATAAGTTGATTTTTTTTCTTTGGATTTGGCGGAAACAGATAATTTTGTATTTTCAGGGATTGATGTTAATTGTCACAAAAATTGTTAATTATCAAGCTAGCCAACTGTTAAGTTAATTGTCAAACCGTCTTCGGCAATATTTTTTTTAAACGACCATATAAATTTCTGAATTCAATTTTGAATTTATATTGATTTATATATTTTTTTTAAATTTGTCAATGACAATAATTATGGTCGTCGTGGATAAAAATGTAGTGAGCCCAAATTTAGAAGGAAAGCAAATAATGCATTTAAATCACATAAAATAAAGCTAATGATTTCCAATCCAACACATTGTCTTTCAATAAAGATACGACAAAAGTGATTGCATTTGACTCGTGTGAGGTGTAAAGTGAGAGAGATTTGATGGGGGTTAATTTGTCGATCTCTACTTCATCAGCATTTGAGAGACAAGAATTTTCCAAATTATAAGTTTTCATCGAGTTTTGAATAATGATTTCTAAATCATACACAGTGAAAAATAATAATTAAGTACATACAAAAACACATCATACGCAGACACAGTACAAAAATAAAATCAATTACAGTCCGATCACCAAAAGCGAGGTATCACACATATAACACATGTATATAAAATATCTTTATTTGGTAATAAGAAACAATTGAACAAAAAGACGTAAAAAAATATGAAAAGACTTTTGGTTTACCCTAATATTAAATAAAAATAAATAAATTTTTCTGCATCGGGATCTCTTAAAATATGGCAAAGCTTTTCGATTTAAAATAACTGCCAAATTCGTGTTTTCAAACAAAGTTTAATTTAGTTTCATTTAATACATTTTAATTAAATTTAACTTCTGTTGAATTAAATTAGATTTCGCCAAACCGTTAAAAAGTTAATTTATTCATTCAGTAATTTTTTTGGAGAAGCAACATACCTTACAACATAAGACACATCATCACAAACATTTCTCATTTTCTATAATATTTATTAAGGAAATATTTACTTAATTAATATATTACCTTAACTTTACTCCTCACGTTTAGCAGTAATATCATTAAAATTAAAGATTTTGTTAAAATATGTATCCTATTAAACAGAAAAAGGGAAATTTTACGTGAAAATTATCGAAACAGAGCCGGTTGATAAAGGGTTAATATTCTTTGAGGTTGTGAATATAAATAAGAAGGTTATCAACTATTTTGTAAAATATGGTCACAATTTCCTGAAGAATGATGTTATCAATGTCACCGAGTTGCATTATGTAAATCGAGTGGGAAATTACTTCTGAACAACCTCTTTGTACAATTAGCAAATCGAAACAAATAATATAAACATTAAACTATACATTAAACCATTAATGGGAACATTAACGTTTTTTAAAAATTAATAGCAGTTTTTTTTCAAAGTATTGTCTTCTTATACCAATGTTCCCATCTGGAAACATTTTTATTATGAAGAAAAACTTTTAAAGATTTTATGGGATTTTTTTATTCCTATTTTTTAACATTGCAGAAGAATTACATTTTCAAACAACATCAACGAATTATACAAAATATTTGGTACTTAATAGGTTAATAAGACTAAGGAAAATCAATCTAAAACTTATATTACCTCGAAAGAGATTTCAATTATTTTTTCTGAATAATTTTAAGAACTCGAATTGGGATATAAAAATAATATTTTTATATTATTAATATATTATTAATATAATATTAAGAGTGTACCAGACTTTGGCCCATCTCCAGCCGGAGCCGGATTCCAGCAATATTTTACCACATGGCTCCTCCAACATCGGTCGGCTTTAAACGGAGATTTATTTATTTTTTAAAACCTTTATTTCTTTATAAAAGTACTGAAATATTTCTATAAATGGTCATTATGTGAATTTCTTGAAGAATGTCATATTCGTTTTTATTAAAATAAGGCGCTCTGTACATTCTGGAAGAAGACGGGAACGATGATGATAATTTAATAATAATGATAATTTGTGGTACTTTTTACTGATTGCGGCATTTATCGACCTTAAAAATTAACATTTGAATTCATTATTTCAAGACTTAAGACAGTAATAATGTAGATTTAAATGAACAAAGGTTGTTTCAAAATTAAAATCGTTTATTGTTATTCAAAATCTTTAAAGACTCAATTCGTTTTTATTTTATTAGTTTTGAATGTCACTATCATTGAATTATTTTCACTTGATTTTGTGGTATGTATATAATTATATAAAATAAATTAAATAATAAAAATTAAATAAAAAAGAAATTAAATTAAATGATAAAAATGAAATTATTATGATTTTGAATTCAAATCCAGAAAAAGAGTTCTCTGTTTTGATTTTCGGATTGACCGTTTGCAGCTGTTAGATTGTTGGGTATGCCAGAATGACCGAATTTATCAAAAATATCAGATGACTCGCTCTGATTGGTTAGTCACTCAGAGATAGTTTCCGGTCATTTCATTTTCAATTTTAAATGATTATTTGTTTTGATTATTGTTTTAAAATTTTGACACTGATTGTTGTTTCAAGCCATTGAAATATTTGACGACTGATTATTTATTTTGAGCTTATTTGTTTTGACTAGAAGCTTTTTTGTTATTGATTATTTTTTTGGAATGAAAATTAAAAATCGATATCAAAATTCGTACTGATTTATTGATTTTTTTCTGATTGAACGATTTGTTAATGAAAGTTGTTTTCACCATTTCATTGTTTTGTAAGTCGAATTTTATCAGATATCAAATTATAGAAATTACGTGATCTCTATTTCTTTATAATTTATTTTGATATTCGAATATTAAATATTTAAAAAAAAATCGAGAATAAATTTTGTACGAATTTAAATGAGTGAAACAAAAATGATCTCAGAATTTTTTCAAAAACTCGCCCGACCCCAACATGACGCTTCTAGTACCGGCTAATCTTAGGGGCAACCTAAAGACTACCGGATTAAATATAATATTTATTGCAATAAAATGTACAAAATTTTCAAGCAGTTAAGTTAAAATTCAGTGTTGTGTATATTTTGCCCATCAAAGTGACGATAATCTCAATAATAATCTCATAGTTTCTTCTCCATGATACCATTTTAATTTTATTGACGACTGTCCGTCATATTGATAATATATATATATATTATTACCGTTTGATCAATTTTTATTTATACATAAATGCTGCAAAGGAATTCTTCTCCAAGCTCTCCATGACCGAAACTTAAGTTTCAACTGATTCTTTATCGTCATTTCAGATCGAATATTCCTTTCCCAATTCTTCATCTTATTCCTTCTGTGTGGCGCTAAAAGTGTGGCAATAATAATGAACGAATACACAATGCTCTTAGAACTAAAAGCATTTAGAGCAAATGACATAAATGAAATGTTTTGAGTATCTTTAATAATTATTTATAACTAAAACTTCTCTATTATCGTTTAAATTGTAAAAAAGAAACAAATAAATAATTAATTGTATATTATTATATGATTGCAATACGAAATTCCTCACTTAATATTGTGTCTAAATGTTCAGATATTCCAATCTGACGGCCAAAAGTGGAAATTGGTGCCGGTTTACGAAAGCAAGCCCCACGGATTAGCTCCGAAGATATTTCAAGAGGTATATAATTATAACTGACACAAATGAGTTCTGACTTTTTAGAACTAACAAATGATTAAATCTTGTTGAATAAGTATGCTCATAAACATTATAAGACAATGTTATTATTATAATATTAATATATAATATTATTAGCTTTGCAATCTCAATATAACAAAAATTTGTACTTAATCGTTATTAACCTTTTTATCATTCCTTAATCCAAGTCGTCAAATATAAATATTTCTGTTTTCTTAACTAATTGATTGAGAGTGCGTTTGAATACTGATTTCGGACTAAGAAATCTTAATCAATAGGTCACACGACACCCTCTTCCAACAATTTTTAGAATGCTTACACAGAATTTCGAAATGATTTATACTCAAGTTCATAAGTTCTCTTATGCTCTGCAATTCGATTCTTACCCCTCTATAAGCGCGTGCTTGGACAGGTTTGTAAAGATGTCGAAGAGTCTCTAAATTGCTTGTGATATTATACCGATTATACGTATACTGATAACCGACATCCGAACACAGACACAAAAGAAACAAAAAGATTGGTAATTAAGAACAAACTATAATAACTTATTTTTTAAATTTTAAATAGAGTAGAAACATCAAAGCGCTTTTGATCATCAGTTTAATGGGATGTTTTATCCAAACGGCTCTATCAGTTAACATCCAAAGATTAAGTTTGATTTACGTTACTAAAAATCCTAAAAGTTAACTTAATTGTAAATATTTTTGTTTTTTTTATCAAACGTTAGTAAAAATTAATAAAACTTGTTAGAATAATTACAATAGAAATTTCATTTTAACACATAAAAACATAATGTTTGAAATATCTTTGCTCCGTCTGAGTTTCGCCCAGACTCTCACAGATACATTAGTGGTCTCCATCTCTTCATTCCATCAGTATCACTCGCAATTGACAAAGAGCGAATGATTAAAGGAAGAACATGGAAACTTGTGAGGAAATAATCAAAGTAATGGAAACATTCCAGGAAGCAGTCTTTTGGAAACGAAAACTTATGAAACTATTAATTAGAAATATAATCATTAAAACATATACAATAAATAAATAATACATATTACGACTATATAAAAAAATAGAGAATTAAAATAAGACGAATGGAGACAGTCGAGACACAGTTGATGAGTTTGGCAACAAGTTTCAGAGTCTTTGGTCGATTTTCCTGGTCGAAAAGAAGATGTCTAAACTTTTATGTAAGTATATTGTTCCGCTAGATCTCCGAGTTACCCCGAGAACCAGACGGAGGAAGCAGTTGCGCCCTGTTTAAGACTTGGAAGCTCGATCTCGATATCAATCTACTGTGCCCATTGTATAAAAATCACGTATTTATTCTTATAAACAAAAACTTTCATTATTGAAAAGAAACGATTTCACAGCTTTATTTTTTTTAAAACACAAAAAAGAACTTTTGAACAATGAAAATCTGTTTCAGTTACGAAATAACGAAAAAACAAAAATCACTGGAAATGTTCTTTTTTAATCAGAAACAACTTTTCAAAACGCTTGAAATCAAAAAAAAATTTTTTTGTCTCGTTTAAAATCAAACAGATTGTCGATAGTTTTTAAAAAGTTCAGATAATTTCACAATACTTTTAAATTTCAGACGCAAAAAAGATTTCTACAAATAACTTCACCACTTACAATTTAGACTCAAAATAATTCGTCTTCAAAAAATTCAAAAAATTTGTCTCAAATCGTTCGATTAAAAAAAAATTGAAATTGTGCCGAGCACACGAACCTCGATTTCTCTCCAATCCGAATCGAACTCAGCGGCCAATCGAATTCGGCCTAATAGTTTTCTTACAACACACCACAATAAACGATGGCAGAAAAGTTTATTCAGCACACATCTGGCCGAAATCATAAAAATGAAAACGAGTCACAGGACTCGAATTTGAAATTTTAATTGAGTAAAACTCAGTTCTAATTCAATTTATTTTAATTTAGTTTTATTTAAGTTTTCTTTTTAATCGTTGAGGTTATTGAGATATTATTTAAATTCTTTCTATAAACAATAAAAATATAAAATATTTTAATTTATCATGAGATTGAGGAGAGAAAATCTCTATAAATACCAGAACGAACAACATACAATATGTAAATACCACAAATAAAATATTCCTCACAGTCACGAAACCTTATTAATAATCGAACATTATGAAAAAAATATGAACTAAATTCTTGATATCAAACATTCAAATTTTATGGTTGATTCTTGTAGCGTTTGGCTGTAACTAACTGCAGTGACTTCGGTATTTTGTAACAGAATTCCAACAAAGAATAGTTTTTCAGCTACGTATTTTGCTTTGTTGTTGATGTAGTTCCATCAAGATTATCTGTCGGTCTTTTACACATCAAATTGTTATAGGTCACTAATTAATCCTCTGCCATTATAATGAACCATGAAAAGATCTTCGTTAAAGATATGCCAGAAATTACATTATCTATATATTTAATCATCTATATATTGAGTGTGAAACCTCAAGATCCTTCAAATTCCTTCTTAGGGTTCATTATATTGTCAACTAATTCACATGTAGCTGCATTATAAGATCAAATTGATTGGGTATAATTCCATTCTAAGATATATATATATATATATATATATATATATATATATATATAGAGAGAGAGAGAGAGAGAGAGAGAGAGAGAACTAACCAATAGAATTGTAGTATTTCGAAATTTTCAAGGCCGTCTGAGCCTTTATCTACAATCAAAAGCACATTAAATTAGATACGTTAAATACATGCTATCAGATTTTCGAAATGCAGGGCGTGTACCTCCTCTAGTTATTTGATAAAAAAGATTTTCCAAACATGAAAAATCAAATTTTGATTATTAAATTGCTTGTTTGAAAAATTAATAAAAACTTACTTTGAATGTTTATAAAATTTGTACAAAATTGAATGTGAATATGTTGTTTAAATAATAAATACTGTATAGATTGTTCTGAAGAGTACCGCATTTAATGTAATCATAATGCTCCTCGTTCTTGCGAATGCCATTGTGGCCGCCGGCCTTCATTTTAATCACGACGATGATTCCAATGACGACCCATCAAAAGGGTTTTACTATGCTGAAGTACGTTTTATTCCATTAATTAACATAATTACATTTATTAATAATACAAACAAAAAATAATAAATATAAAAATTTTAAAAGTTCTTTTTTTCATTTTATTTTAAAACTTTAACAATAAAAGTTTAATAATTTTTGCAAAAAGTAATTATAAATCGGAAAATCGAACCTGAAAACTTTTTATCAGTTTAAAAAATATTTTATAATTTTTGTTTACCTTTAGATGGTGTTTACAATCCTGTTCAATATCGAAGCCGCCTTCAAAATCTGGTGTCTCGGTTGGAAGAGTTATTGGTACAGGTCCTTGCACAAATTCGAAATCGTTCTTTGTTTGGGAACATCATTACACTGCTTCTTCTACAGAAGTCAACTGACATACTTCCAGGTACGCTTTATTAGCAAGTAACTAAGTGGCTATTTCGAAATTAATATTCTAGACCAAAGTTTCGCAATCTTTTTGTGTTTGCATACCTCTTACACTAATGACATTTTTTACTGATTACCACTTGAATCTCTATGTGCCTTTTAATAAAATGTATCTAATCACATATTACGTTGTTTAAAAGATGCCGTTTGCACTGTTGCAAATTTTAGGAGGTATCTAAATTTGTTTAAAGAATCAAAATGTCGCTTCTTTAAGAATCTCTATTCCAAGTTATTTAGGATGCCAAGCTGAAGTTTACCTTATATTAAAAGATTTATGCTCCAGGAAAACTTTCTCTTTTATTTATAAACTTTACTCATTTAACATTTACAACAACTAAGACTAAAAGGAGGAAAGTTAAATTTGAATTAAATTCATATATTTGTCGAAAGTACATTTATCCTTAACGAATATTAGAAAATAAATTTTTAAAGTTGAAGTTTAATTACAAAAACGTAAAACTTTATTTCTATGCTGCATCATTGTTCTTAGGACGAGATTAGTAAACAAAATATACCTTTGCTCGATTAAATAATAAAATTCGAGGTGTATGACTAAATGTCCTTATTTGCGTGAATACGTTTATTAACAACACAAACAAAATCGTCATTACAACAATTCTCAGTAGTTCTATCTGAATTATTCCTCTTTCTTGATTGGTTGAGGTTTACTGGTGTTTATATAAAGATCAATTAAGAAAAACGATAATGATTTTATAATATCTTTATTTAGTATGTACAAAGTTAAAAAAAATACAAAAATAAGAATTGAAGTGTGGGTTTGGCTCCTGGCCGATTTTATATTTTATTAACCGAGAGCCTTAAGGACAACTCAGAATTTTATTATAATTTCATGTTTCTGTTTGAGCTTTTAAGCACAATTATTATTATATAAAAATATAATCATTTTTATTTAATTTCTATGAAAACTTTATTCTATTTAATTGTTTGTTCAATTTTAGCTTTTCAACTATATCAAAAAATTTTTAATTATTGTTCTATTTTATTTTCGCCTTTTATATACTAAATCAGATCGGATGTTTATCCGAGATCAATTATGTTGATCTTAAGTTTTTAATAATTGAACTTTTAAGTTCAATATCTAATTAACATTATTAATTAATTAATTTTATTTTTTATTTAATATTTATTATACCAATACATAAATTTTAAAATATTACCTCAACAGATTTTGCTATTATCATAAAATAAAATAACACATTCCAGATTAATTTAATAATTAAATAAAATATCGATTTTATTATTGATTAAAATGATATAAACAGATATTATTTAATTTAAAATAATTATTTAAATTTACTTAAACGAATTGTATTTATTTTAAAATATTAATTATTCAAATTAAATTTTAAGAAATTTCAAAGCTTAATAATCAATTAAAAATTTTTAATAAAATTATTTCACTGTCAAATAACAAAACTAAAAATATTAATCAGCCATCAGGGTAGAGAGGCCTCTCAACATCAACATACACATACATAACACAAAACGTACATTATTGAAAAATATTCTGCACAGTCCCAATGTTGATCACCCTTATTTTAGAAGAGGAGTTATTTTTTCTTACATTTACAGGTAGTTAGGGTGATTCAGTTCTACTTAGGTTTATTATGACTGTGATCTTCAAACAGGGGCCTGTAAAGCAGCAGTGATAATAAGATCTCGTGATCCAAAATCAATTTTCAAACAGATTACACAGTCATTCATTTTTAAATATAAGCGGCAAAGAGCACGTTATCCCTGATCTAAGGAAATTTTATTTCAATATAATGACATTTTTTAAAAGGTTTACATAACTTTTTTTTAATTTAATCTTAGTTACTATAGTATACTTTATTAATTGATATACTTGATTGATACATTGATATAAAATATAAGTTATTTAAATTTAGAGAGCCGATGTTTTTATGACCTGAAATATTTATTGTTTTGGTTAATAAACATATGATAGTGGAAATGTCGGGAAATTGTTTGCATAAACTGAATTCTGCAAACATTCGAAATATCTTGTGCAGTTAAATAAACTGTTCTCTCGCTATTCTCATTTACACATATTTTTAAAGTTAAATAATTTATGATATTGGTATTGATTATGATAAGGTATTGGGATTGCTAAATTATCTTAAAAAATTTAAAATAATAAAAGAAAACGTACTTAAATCGATTTTCCGGTTTCGTCATAATCTCAGTCATAATCCATTGTGCGGGTCCTAAGATGTTTGAAACCTTTAAGGGGTCAGTAAGATAATTATTGATTAGTTAATCAATTGATAGACAAAATTAATTAAGTCCAAATCTATTGCCATTCGCCGAATGTTTTTTTACGGTAAACATGGAATTTTCATTAGTGTTCCACCCGACTCTCAGGTTGCCCCGAGAATCGGATGAGGGCAGTTTTGTCGCGCAGTGGTTCATGAATTTCGTTTTTATTGTGCTGGGCCCGTTTATCAACGATCCGTATAATGATCAATAGATAGTTGCAATTCAATGAAATACAACCGAGAATCAATTAATAAAAATATAGATACTTTCGTTTGGGTTACTGAAATTGACAAATACCAGATAGGAGTAAATTTTATTTTTTATATCAATCATGTACATGAATCAGTTTTGTAAGTTTTCAAATTTAAAACAGGAAAAAATAAAAGGTTCTCAAAAAATTTCAACTATTATCTCACAAAAAATATCCAACGAATGTTTGATTTAATCCAGCAATTCAAAAAAATCATCAAAATATCATAAATTGTTTTCCCAAAACAAACTAATCATGATTTTCAAACACATTTATTTCTCAAATTAAACATTCGACATTCGATTTTGAAAATTCAGTTCTTTTACACTAATGACATTGAGAAAGACACACTCAATCTTTAATTTCGAAGAAATCAGAAATTGGACAATTCAAATCAACGTGATTTATTTTCACAAATTGAAGAATGCTGATTGGCTCATTTAAATTCGTGTGTGCCTTCTGATTGTGTGCAGTATTCGACGATTTGATCTGTGTTAATTGTGTTTGGTGTACTTTTGTAACCTTTGTTTAAATTACATTACAACTTTCGAGTTTTTCGGAGAGTAAAATTGTTTTAATGTTCAAAAAACATATCGAAAATTTGACAATAACTTTCATTTTTATGATAACGATACTAAAGAACCGAACATCATCACGAAACCATATGAAAGTGATGGATATATATTTATATATTTATATACACGATTAACTATAATAAAAATAACGCAATTGAATCCCGAAATATCAGATTTTAATATTTTTGTCCTTCGTTATTTATTTTAATGTTATTATTGTAAATTGTAATTTTTTTTATTATTACATGTATGTTGATTTGGGATTGTGTCTCTCCTAATCAGATGGATGATTAATATTTTAATTCTTAAATTCTGAAACTAATTTATTCAAATTTAGATTTCATATTCAAATTTTTAATTTTTGTTTTTGTAAATTTTAAATAATTTTATTGATTTTATTTTTGTAAATTTTTAAATAATTAAAATCAAATTAATGTTTAAAAATAATTATAAAAATTAATTTTATTTTAGCCAATAAAATTTAAGTTAAATATTTTAAATGAAATAATTTTCTTCAAGTTAGTTCAGATTGGAAGGAGAAGTATTAAACATTGATTGATGGAATTAAGCGAGAGCAATAATATTGATCATCATAGAGATGTTCAAAATTGTGAATGTAATAAATGTTCTGTCAAATGTGTGAGTTCTCTTTACAGTAATAAATCGAGAAAAAGTTTAGGTTTATAAATTTTGATTTAAATGTGTTATTTCTTTTTTGCTAATAGCTTATGTTATTTTTTTGGAGAAGAGGGAAGCTAGAGACATATAATTGATGGACGCCTTTCAGTTGGTAGACAACGGCAGGTACTTATGGTGCCTGCAGATACTATTATTTTAGTTATAACGGGCTGTTGTTTACAGTCATATGAAGTCGTACTAACGAAGCTCTGTTGTATTAGATTTAATATATTATTACAGTAACCTGTCCCATAGGAGACTAGAACTAAAAATCTGTTGTTTCCAGCTATCACCGACCTTAATCAAAGATGAATGAAACATGTTTCAAATTATTTTAATTTTAGAACGACATTACTTCCTCATATTTATGAATTCTTGCTTTTTAAATTGACAATTTTTTCTAATTTTTACACTTTGTAAAGAAAATATTTGATTAAAAGTAAATTATTTCAAGTAATTTAATTGAATCATTTAAGTTTCATCAAATTACTTATTCTAGAGGTTATCGGCAAAGGTTTTCTTTAAGATTACTCTTGAAGTTAAATTTTAGTGCCGTCTTGAATGTTTGAGATGTTGGATCAATTTTGGTGAAGCATTACTTGTTGGTGACCCCTTTGTATTTTGTACTGTATGCTACCTGTCCCAAAAATAATTACCAAATTATAATTAAATACGCTGAGTAAACTTCTTGGTTTAAATTTCACTGAATTTAATGGAAGTTAATCTAATGAAATCGGTTCTCATATTCAACTTCCATTGCCGATATCTTAGGTATACTAGTTTATCCTGAACAAAGTCACGAAATGACTTTGCGCTCTACTATGCACGATAACCTTTTCATATGTCACTATATCAAGAATCATACACTGTCTTTTCAAGTTAGTATTTCTTTTTAGATAATTGATGTTTATTTTAATAATAAAATATATATTTCATGTTTTTTCTATTGCAATTTATAATTTTTTTAACAGGTCCTAAGAATATTCCGACTGATGAAAGCGTCCCCAATGTTGGAAGATTTCTGCTTCAAGGTAATTTTTCGATGATAAGTTTAGTAGAAAAATTTAATTAATAAAAGCAACAATATTCCAAAACTAAAAATCTTTGTTGTTATTTTTCTCAATGAATTCGGACTAATATTAAAAATTTCTTTGGTTAAAAATTGGCATCATTTATGTTTCTATTTAGGATAACCTTCAAGAAGTAGACGATGCCTCTTAATGTCCTCCACTCCATTGTAGAACGATGAGAAAATGTTGAAGACCGTTTACTGATTTTTTATTTGTTCTTTTGTTTTATTTCTGAAAAATGAAAGAATACTAAAGATATTAGGATTAGAAATCGTCAAATAACTATACCGTATTCTTCATTTTGTCCGTTTCTGTTATTGTAAGTGATATATAAAAGTCTTCATTAGAATCATAGATAGACAAAATGCATTGTCATTTCGAGTAAATTTCCTCCAAAAAAACTAATTAATTGTTCCACATGTCTTGATCTGTAGACCCCATTGAAATTGTGTTTTAAAAAAAATCCCAAATTTTGGACTGAAAAGTTTTCTTTTGATCGGCTTTTCGCATTTTGAAGTTATATTTGTTGTTATTTTTATTCATATTTTTAATGACATCTATTCTTCCAAAAATCAATCTTTAAATTTGGGTTTTAATTGTTTTTAATAGTTTCATTTGTTAAAACACAAATTACTGAATCGTTCTACCTCGAACTGAATCGAATTACCTCTACTACATGTCCCATGGTTCGATAGTTGGCGACTAAACCGAATCCCTCAACCAGAGCAACCGGGGGAGAGAGGGTGTGTGGACACCCAAAATGATTAAAAACAAAACCTGACAAACAGCAAATGAGGTCATCGGAGCCAACGGTCATCCATATCTGAAGAAGAGATAGGCACCACCAGGTTACCTACCTATTGATGCACGCAACAATATGAAAAACGAAGCCACCAATTACTTTATACCGGATTGGTCTGGGCCCGGGTCAAGAATAACCGCATTTTCTTTTGATGCCGACAAGGGGAGCAACGGAAAGTTTGCTACTGGCGTCAAAATTACATTGAGAACTTCATTTACTCTAGGCACTTGGAATGTGAGATCCTTGTCTCAAAGTAGAAAAATGGAATTATTGACTAGAGAACTGAATATCAGCAGATGGAATGTCAAGGTAGAATTCACGACAGGAGATGAAAACAAGGTGCGATACTGCGGTATGAAAATAAGAAACAAAACGGCGTGGGATTCATAATGGACAATCAATGTGATGGAGTGCACACTAGTATCCGAAAGAATTATTTCAATCAGAATTTCCAGTTAACCATTCAACACTATTATTATGCAAGTCTATTCACCAACAACGGACTACCATGAGGAAATCGTTGCAGAATTCTATGAAAATCTGGAAAAGTTCATTGAAAAGACTCCAAAGAAAGATATTCTCATTGCTATAGGCGAATGGAATGCGCAGATTGGTGAATGCATTAACTACTCCTCAACCGTCAAAGCTGAGAGATGCATGACACTCCTAGACTTTGCAGAGGGACAGAAGATGGTTGTTGCGAATATCTTAGATAGGCACAAGGTTATAAATCTCATGGCGTGACTAAGAAACAATTAGACTAAATTTTGGTACATAAAAGTCAAAACAAGAACTCTCAAGAAACCAGACATAAGAAGCGATTACAATCTTGTCGTGACAAATTTTAAACTAAAGCTCTTCTGAAAAAAACAGAACAAAACATCAAAAAACGCTTTTCGACCTAGAGAAAGTGAAGAATATTCAGCAATTTGCTGAATATTAAAACACAAGAGATTTTACTAAAAATACTTTGGATTCATTAATATATTATACTTATAAATAGAAATATGTTTTATAAATATTTATATACATCTAATTATTCTCACAAAATATTTTATTTTTTGTAATATTTGTCAGTGAAAATTGCTGCTGAAAGAAGTGATTGAGCAATTATCAGAAAAACGTTTTAGAATTAATTTTTGGTAATTAAATTATAACTAATTGAGAATAATTAGAGCGTTTTCGTTGCAACTGATGTCGAAAGAACATCGGAAAGAAACTTCTATCTGAAAGACAAAATATTGAATGACATGAAGTAAAATGAAAAAATAAATTAAATTTTAATTGATTCGATGAACATTTTTTGTTTGAATCAGGTCAAAAATTAAATAATAATTGTACAAAATAATTAACAAATATTTAATATAAGATATTTTGAACTTTTCTATTAATATTTATTAGAAAATATGTTTTATTGACTTTGATGCATCATCAACAAGTCATTATAGTTCATTAATGTTTGTCACTGAGTTCTCCATGCGGCTACACATGGTTTATGAAGCTTTACTAACAGTGTTTCAATAATTATCCTTTTCAAAAATCATCGATGTCTATCCATGCTCTTCTGATTTATTGTGCCCCTCTTGCGTCCATACATCATTGTTGCCATAAAAATAGAATTAGTGATCTTTATTCTGCTCTTCAGATTGATTTCTTTGAGGTTAAAATCTGTGCTAAGCTTAATCATTGCGCTAGTTGCGATACCAATCCTGCTTCTGATTCCAACATTTTCTGTCAACGTAGGGCTGAAGTATTTGAAACTCTTTACTTATTCCAAATTCTCTCATTTAATGTCGATCTCCAGTATAAACTCGTTGGGACAGCTTACTAAAATCATTATCTTGCTTTTTTCTCTGTTTATTTTCATTCCAAATTTCTTTGAAACTTTGTGCAATCTATTCGTAAGTTACTGAATCTCTACCACATCTTTACCCAATAGATCTATGTTATCAGCAAATCGTATGTTTGTTATTCTTGCTTCTCCGCAGCTTATTCCAACATGGGTGAGCAACCTTTTTAATCAATGGGTCAATTTAAATTTTAAAGTTTTTAGTGGGCCGCACATGAACTAACACTTATTAATAATTTACAAAACTTTATTTATAATAAATACTACAATAAAAAATACAAAAGATTTTAAAAAAGTAAAGAATTCATGTACAATTCATAATGCTAAAGAAAAACAATCAGTTCTCATTTTTGAATAATTAAATGGTTGAAAATAATTGTTCGCAAAGATACATCAGAAACATCCTTTGGTTTGCATTTTTCGTCAAAAGCGGAAATTTTTCAGGACTCAAATAGGATTTATAAAAAATTACATTATTTATTGAGATACATTTTTTAAATCGTTATTATTCTGCATATCACTTCCATTTGAAAGTCTATGGGAACTGTATCCACATCGATATTAAATTGCGAGAAAAAACATTTTCATGCAAACCGATGTCTTCTCAGCTTTGAACATTTTGAATCGTTATTGAAATTCTTTGATTAAAATATCTATATATAATACATATTTTTCAGAAGTTATAACGTGTTCTTTTATTAAATGTGGAAAATGAGACACATTATTCACGGAAAAATGCTGTTTCCACAATTGTATGATTATTCAAACAATTTTTCTAAGTTATTTTTTAAAATATTTAACCTCTAAAAAATATTAATTAAAAATATTAATTTTTACCATTTTTCAATAAATCCCAAAATAATAAAAATGTCAT
>MQRK01253663.1:5340-17918 GCA_001938485.1 Girardia tigrina
CTCACCAGCTTTTCAGCATATATAATGCTGCTATGGAAGTTTGGTTTGGCAATGAGCTTCTTTGCCCGCTCCCAATCGCATACAAGCTCGATATTTATTCGGTTCCTGATATTCTCCATATCAAAGCATTATTATATCAAAATATATTTCTTCATTGCCAGAAAACTGGAGAAGAAAAAAATATGCTTTCGAATTTGTTGAATGTATTAGTAATGTTCTTCAAAATCAGCAAATGAGAGAACTAAGGGCAGCAAACTATCATTGTCTTATAATAGATAAAAGCACGGGCATAACAGTTAATAAAATATTAGTTATGTATATCAAGTATCGATTTGAGAATAAATACAAAACTATTTTTGCTGGAATTCAGGAGCTTAGAACATGTGATGCTGATTCTATTGTGGCGACAATAAAAAACTTTTACCAAGCAATTAATTTAGACCTGAATAAAATGGTAATGTTAACGTCTGACGGAGCAGCTGTAATGCTAGGAGTGTAGAATGGCGTAGCTGCGATTTTACACTGAATAAAACACTTAGTAGTTCAACATTGTGTAACTTATCGAGAAGATTTAGGAATAGATGACGCATGGAAAAATAACATTCAGATGAAAGAGATAAATACGTTACTGAAAACTGTTTATACTATTTTTCATCGTTTGTCTCTAAAAAAGCACAAATTTCAAGAATTGGCATCTGTTTTAAATTGTGATGTTTTTTCATTCAGACCACTTAATGAAGTACGATGGATTTCTCGTCAATTTGCAATAGCTCCTATCGTTATAAAATATTATATGCTTATCCAATATTTTGAGAAAGATGTAGATAAAAATAATGATCCAATCTCAAAATACTGTTGGTGTGCCCTAAAAAGTGATACTAACCATTTCACCATAGTGGTTTTAAACGATATTTTGAGCGAACTCGGGAAACTTTGTAAGTTTCTACAAAAGGCGAATTGTCACCGATGGAAGCCAATGAATATGTAAAGGCGGTAATTAGCAGAATGAAGATTCAATACCTTGGGGATAAAGCCTTCTGGAGCCGAGAAGCGGAAATTATTTTATCAAAATCATTAGATGAAGAAAAAAAGTAGATTGTTCACACATTACATTTATTAGTGATTTATGTAATAATCTGGCAAGGCACTTTCCATCGGAATAGATCAGAAAATGGTCTGCTTTTGATTACAATGCGATCACAACCAACGCAAGAGATTTTACTTTTGGGCGAGCAACCGTACAAGCTCTCATTAGTAAGTATTCTAAAATTCATTATGTGAGCGACGATAAACGAGAGGATATATTGGAAGAATACTCATCATTTAAGTTTTTAGTTGCCGAGAAACTAAAAGAAAAAACAGCCAAAGATTTTAATAGCATGTTATCGATCGGCTTCAGCAATGACGAGTTTAGTAAAATGGCGTATCTAGTCGAAATATGCGGGACATTTCAAGCTAGCAGTGCGGATTGTGAAAGAGGGTTTAGTATTATGAATACGATTAAGTCGAAGATAAGAAACCGTCTCGAAACGTCACATCTCGACTGTTTAATGAGAATTAAATTGTAACTAAATGCTGGTATAGAAATTGATTTAGATGCGGTTTATAACTTTTGAGGAAGAATAAATATCGGTGTGAAAAAATTAAATTTCAAATATTTAAAATGAAAATTTTCTGTCTTTTATATTTAAAATAAATTGAATTTATATATAATTATGAGATATGCGCTCAGTTTTTTTTATTTATGAAAAGGATTACGCACAAGTTTTTTTTGCGCGCAGCTGAAAAAAATTAGAAGGAACAGTGGTTAGTACATTGGCAATCAACGTCACCGACTTTCATATCACGATCGGAATGACAACATTCGCCCTCGTTCCTCTTGACCGAGCGAACGTCCTCTGATTATGAAGGTTTAAAGATGTTTCATAAAAAAAGCTACATTGGAATAATCATCAAAAAATGGGTTGTTTAACCAAATTGCATTTTCGAAGATTATTTCCTGACTGTTTACATGATCTAACTCTCGATGCGACAGTTTAGTTGCAATAGCCAACATACCAAGCCCATTATGGATTGTTGACATCGAAATTTCAAAGTCGGCTCCATTCCACCTGATTATTTCTGTACTTCAAGAGTCAGTTCATGTTTTACAGAAATTATTTCCTCAATTAAATTCCATTGAGTTAGAACGTTTGCTGAAGACCCACCTTTGGTCCTTTTTATCAATTTCACCTTTCTCTCCATCATATTTATCTTCCAGACATTTGAATGTCTTTTCGAAGGCCCATCGTGAATTTCGAAATTCTCAATCATCCATCGAGACTCACCTATCAAACTCTGCCGGAAATACAATAATTTTCTTTTTCCGACATGTTACTTCCTTCACAAACTCGGGTTGTTGCACGCCAACTTTCGTATTCTTTTTGGACCCTTCCAAATCTATGCAATTCCAGTGGTCTCAAAGAAAACGATTGGCTCACGCTGGAACCAATTCTGTTATGAGTTCTTGTAACTTCCTATTCTTCCTTGATCCTATTCTTCTTGTATCATTTAGAATTCTTCATACTTGTCTTCGATCTCCTCCTTTTCCCTTTGCAGTCTCAATACGACATTCTGATGACCTACTTCCTCTCCAATTATCATCAGGTCATCGAATTTTTCCATTAATACATCGAATTCCCTCTCGTACTGTGTTCTGTTTTTTCAAGGCTTTGTTCCTTACGCGAGTCAGGACTCTTCCAGTCAGATTTCTTTTTTTCTCCCTTCATCCCACTATTCCTTCGGATCGATCATGCTAATATTCTTTTTTGGCTGCTTCCACCGCGAATTCTCAAGAGCAATTGTAACATCGATGCGTGTTGAATATTACACTCGGATATCGTCCGGTTGTCACGCAGTTGTTTTCCGTTGCACAGTAGTAGTTGTAAAGCATCTGGCACCCCTTCCTTCTCGCTGATCTCCGTCTTTACTTCGTTAATCGTGCAGTCATAAACTGTTTAATTGCGATTGTTTTTCTGGTTATTGTATTTACTGATAGATGTAACGGGTGTCCGGTCGGTACGGTTTCGTTATTCCATTCCAGTACACCCCCAATCAACACACCCAAAAAATCATCATTCAAACCCCAAACTACCTCATTCACATACATTCTCGGCCGAGAGCCCCAAGGGATGGATTACACCCTGGTACTGAGCCCGTTTTATAAGTTTGGTTCTTCATCCCTTGACATTCTCGCCGTCATACAACATTGATGACGCTGATTTTCTATTTAAGAACCCTTTTACACTGACACTTTTTAATCCCCCCAAAATGTTCTATTATAATATCCCATACATTCATACTCCTCATCCAATATATAACCTCATGCACGCTCCGTACATTCTTCATCAGGGGAGATATGTACTGAAGGCGAAAAAAGTCATCCACTCCAAACATATACACAGCCCAATTCACCAATTCAAGCATGATATAAAACGTCTCCATCAGGAGGAGTATGTTCACAATAAGTCTCAAACACTCGATTGTAAAGACCATCCACCAACTCCAGAGCACCTCAACCATGCTCTACTACCAGAAATGATAGAAGAACGAGTGCTGTCGTGGCATCCTGTAGTCGTGTGGTGGTTTCGGGGTCGGGGGAGTAATTTATTTTTGACTCACTCGTGCTAATCTCCCACGAAATTCGATCGTCGGCGTTGCCCTCAGTGATTACTCGGTCTTTGTTGGAATTCATAATCAGCAATTTTTTCAATCATCTTGAAATAATTTTTTAAAGTGCCTTTGAAATTGCAATTTTTATTCATTTTTAAATTAACACGAACCACCAGCTTAACATATATTTTCGCTTCAAAAACAAATTTCGATATTTTAAAAACCCAATTCAAATCTTTTTCTATTTAGAACTTTGATCTATTTAAACAAGCGAACATTTTATTATTTCATAATAAAGGCATATTTAAAAAAAATAAAAAAACATTAAATCAAAAATAATAAAAATTAAATTAATGAAATGTTTTTCCCCAACAAAATTGATAATAAAAATTTAATCATATTCACACTATCAAACACCAAAATAGAAAGCATTGATTGTTTAATTTGTCCCACCGACCACCCTCCAAATCGATTCGGCACAATTTTTAATCTGGCGACTCGTAGGATTCATGAAATTAAAATTTTCTGTTTCCCTCCAAATTTAGAGAATTTCCCCGAAAAAATCACCTGACTTTCAACCAAAATTATCGTAAAACAATATATAAACTATCGTATCTTGTATTGAAAATGTGCCTTGCCTTTAGAAACACTAAATTTACCAGCAGTGTTTCTTATAGTTATTTCTTTTTCCAGTTTTTTATAATTTTATATTTGGTTGCAATATCAATGGTAGCTCTTTTTGACGATTGTTCATGATTGAACTGTATAGTTGTCATGATTATGTGATCAACCACGGAAGCTCGTCTGGTTGGAGCTTTATTCAAAGCATTTTTTACTACTCAACTGAGATACCCCGAGCAAACATGGGAAAATTTTCCAACTTATCCTCACAGATGAAAATAAAAATTTACTTTTTTTTAAAGCATTCTGTCATCTCGATTCATATTTCGAAAATGTTCCGTTCCAGAAATATTCTAGCATTAAAGTTTGTAAAAAAATTTAAAATACCTGCATCATAATTAAATAGTTAATATAAATATTATTGTAAGGTAATTTTTATATAATATTTTTATATAATAGAATATTTCATTTAAATTAATTTAAACAAAAAATCCAAGGATTAATAAATACAAAAATTGGTATATAATTTCTTGTATTCAACTAAAATCTAAAAAATGTTAGTGGAATTGCATTTCCCATGATCACCAAGGTGTTATTCTTGTTTAGACGCCCTCATGTACCTTGATTTTGTAAATCCAAAATTCAATAGGATTCAGCATGCAGGAATAAGAGGTAACGAACTAAAACTAATACCCAAACTCTTGGGTGATTGGTTTAACCTCTTGTCTTTATGAATACGTTCGTTATTGTAGTAACTCTACTATATATTATAAATTATAAAAGGTTACAATGACTCTTGGAGACAAGCTATTTTTAAAAATATAACTATAATAATAATAATTATTATAATAATAACTTTCTTAATTTAATAATGAAATCACAATAATAATTAAACAAAAATTCAAATGTTTTAAATTAATTTTACTATAATTTGTATATTGAGGTATTTTTGTCTGAGATGGAGACAGAATCACAGTGGATTATTTCAATATTTACTTGGTTTATCCCGGTTCGAATATTACAACAAAATCTGTTGATTTTTATAAACTCCCAGGCCAGTCTATTCACCGTTTTTATAAAACGATTGATTACAAAAGATTCAGTCGTTATGAAATTATTCCCCATATTATCGATAATTAAATTTCACACACCTTTTAAAACTTTTATTTATGCGATAAAAATTTCTTTTTACATGTTATTTGATAATAATTTTTAGAAAATGATTTTTACATTTCGACACACTTTTTTATTTACAGTTTCTTTTACAGTTTTTTTATTTACAACTAGTTCCAGCCTTTTTATCTGTCGTGAAGTGCGAAACTTCATCTATTCCTGTTTCTTTAGGTGTTGTTTTTATCAGAAGTGACCTTGGATAATTTTTGCCTTCAGAAGACCTACACATTTTATTCCCGTTCAATGACCCGAAACCATGTACCGCCTCTGAGGCTGTTCCTCAGATTTCAGCCTCAGTCTCAATCTAATCGTTCAAGTTCTCGACACCATCCACGATCTTAGAAGCCTTCTGGTATCTTTCCCATAACACGACCATTTCTTCTGGCAACTTCTGACACACCAGGTGATACAGAAAACCGTTGCCTAGCTCGTCTATTTTACCGAAGCTTCGCAAGTACAATACTAGGCTCCCCAGCAGCAACACAAACATGTTCAGCTGCTTCACATTTACTCGAGATATCTTTCGAAAATCTGTTACTTTTTTCATGATCGCCGCGTAACTTCGTTCGTTTCCACCGTAATATTTTTCAAGCTTTTCCAATATCGCTTGATATGCACTTTGTCAGAATCCAAAGTGATAGACAAGGTCGCGGGCTTCCTCCTCCAGGAACTCCTCCATCTGCAGTTGTTTGTCAATATCCGGGATTTTCTCATTCATCGAAGTTTTTTCTCCGTTTTGCGTATTCTAACAAAAGAAATGTACTTATATAAGTACATTTCTTTAAAAAAAAGAATTGTTCTAAAGATGACATTTAATCCGTCAAAATTAATAAACAATTTTGATTGGTTTTTGAATTTTTATAGAAAACAATCTCATCATTAGGTCAATCCATATCATGTAGTCAACTAGCACATTGTACGCAACTCTAATAATTATAAAACATTTTACCAACTAATCATTAGATTAAAATAAATTTTTATTTCTTCAATATGAACAATTTTTTGATTGGAAACGAATTCAATTACGAAGATGCCGTAATATTGACTTTCAGTAATTTATAGATTTCCATTCAAAAAATCTTTATTCAAATGACGAAATAGTGTCGATAATATTGGGCGCATACTTTGTTGAATGACATAAATATATGTATTGGTAAATTGTTAATAAATCTTGACGTTAGTTTAAAAGTTTCATACTTGACGATTTAAATAAAACTAACACTTCGATTAAAGAAATGAAATAAAACGAGGTAGTTTATTACTATTTAATTTTTATTATTTTATATTAATATTAAACATGGATAAGTGTACCAGTCAAAATTAAAAAATACATGAATAGCAAATTTTGCCGTTATACAAGGAAAATGTTGGCAATAATTCGTTTATTTTTTAAATAAAAAATGAAAAAAACTTTAAATTTAAAATGACCAATTTTTAATGCTCAAACAAAATCTTTATGTGTACATAGATTTGTATTTTTTCTAATTTGTTTTTTTTAAATCCATGGCGCCACTGAAATAAAGAATCGATTGATGACAATAAAAATCAGATATTTAAGTTGTCGAGATCTCGGGAAAATATTGAATTAGTGGGCACTACAGTTTTTGCTCACACCTATTTCTTAATTCTTCCATATTGATTTTGCCTCTATGATCTATATAAAACTTATGTAGAAGGTGTTCTGTAAATCTTAGTAGCCAGTCATGACGGTAATTAATCGTTTTTCCCTAATACATCTCATCCAGTCAGTTCTCTTCCAATTAGTTCTCATCCGGTCGTTTCTCCTCTGGTCGTTTCTCCTTCAGTCTTTTCTCATCTGATCGTTTCTCCTTCTGTCGTTTCAAAAATGAAAAAAATATCAATTTTAAATTATCTAAATAACCCCTTTTGATGCTTCTTTGATTTAAAATAAAAACTTTTAAAAATCAAAAGAGAAATTAGCATGGAATCTAATATTTCTTAATAAAATTGCAACTTTATTGACATTTTTAAAAGGATTGAATTGAAATAGGCATCCTTAGATTCATGGAAAAGCTTAAACCATATCTATGTTTAAAAATGTGTTAAAAGATATAGTTATATTTTATAACAATGATCCCTGAGCACACTTTTAAAGTAAAAATAAAAATTAAATAAACAATAAAATAAATAATTAAAAAATATATTATTTAACAATACATATAACTATAATACTAACCAACAGAATAAAAAGAAAAAAAATGATATCGCTAAAAATGTAGCACATTGGGATCTTATGAATTGCTAATGTAATATAAATAAGTCACTTTGCAATCAATTTCTGTAAACAGTCTGTTTCTGATAATCGTGAGATAGTTCAATATAATAATGAGATCGACGGTGTTAAAAGATTGATCGAAATCGGCTATAATAGACGTTTTTTCTCGGATTTGATTGAATCGAAATTAATTGGCAATTGAATCGTATTTAGATATTAGTTTTTTTAATTAATGATCAAATAGGCCCGACGGATTTGCATTGCCAAAATGTTCAATTGTAAGATTTTTAGGAATTGGTTGTTAGTAATTTTCTAATAAAAGGAAATCAGATAAGTAGCAGGTAAGTAGTAATTTCCAAATTACTAATTATTATTTGTGATCGAATTATATCGATCATAATTCAAAATTTAATTTCTAAAATCATCATAACGACGTAATGTCGTTATGATAATAATTTAATAAATAAATGAACAGTCGCATACAACAAAAATTAAATAAAAACAAAAAAGTAGTGTTGACAAAAGTCTAGTCACATCAAAATAAATAAAGCAAAAAATATAAAAAATTATACACATACATAAAAAAACTAAAGAAGAAAAAACAACATATGACTAAAAAAATAAAAGTTGTAATTGTATAAATAATTCAAATATGGTATTTTATATAAATATGAATATTTACACTACGGAACATTTTCAAAACATAATTAAGTCTGCAAAGGGGTTTTTTCAGGTGTTTGAATTCCTCGTCGTTTAGACTTTCCCTGTATTCTACCAAATCTATCGGATCGTTGAAAATCCAGAGCACATCGCGATCAATGAGCTCTCTCATCAGTTGCTTTTTACGGCCGCTGATTCTGTGATTTTCTGAGGTGATCTCAGAGTTTAGAACTCTTCGAACCTCAGTTACTCTTCCGTGAATTGTATTCATAGAATACTATTCGTCTTTTGGCTAGAATCACTCTTGCCCCATTCATTCCAATCGTCATGTCCTTTTTCGGGATCCTGTCGAGCTTGGTCTTCTTGAGAGCTATCCTCGTACAGCAATTATGGAAGGCTTTTAACCGTGCAATATCCTTCTCAGGCGTTGCCCAGGCACTCACTGCCGTAATAGACCACAGTGAAAATACTAGTCTCAATCAGTTTTCTCTTCAATACTATTGGGACGCAGTTACTCTAAATTGCAGGTTGCAATTCTTTAAGCTTCCGCATTCCATTTCGTATTCGTTGACTAATATCCCGGTTGCAGCTACCACGAGTGGTCAATAACTTCCGAGATAACAATTCTTTCACCCATTCTATGACCTTCTCACCACATTTGACTTGCGATATTCAAAAGCCTGATTCGTCAGTAAGGCTTTTGTCTTAGTAGCACTTATTGTCAGTCCAAACTCCAAAAATGTGCTCCTTAGTATATCCAGGTTTTATCAGAGTCGATGATACAGAAGTCATCTGCATATGCACGTCTGTTCACTTGAAATTCAGTGCCTTGCTCATCGATCAGGGTGACACTCCTTCGAATCTTTTCAGTATAGCCATTTTGATCACTTCATCGAAGACCAAGTTAAATAAACTAGGTACCTAACAAATCTTTCCATGCGAAAATTACTGTTTCCTACAATCGCAATAAAATTCTCAAGAAATTCTTTGATAAGACCGAGATTCTTGTCGTTTATGACGAATCTTTTTAGGCAAGCCCACAGAACTTTGCTCGGGACACTGTCCAATGTATTTTCCAAATCAATGAAGATCACATATACTTTAGGTTCCTGTGTCGACCTTCTTCCTTTATACGCCTGAGTATACTAATGGTCTGCTACGTACCTCTTTTCAGCCTAAAACGAAATTGCCATGGATACTATTGGGACGCAAAAATCACCGGTAGGATTCTATTTACGATGACTCGAGCTAAAACCTTACTAGTAACTTCTAAGAGAAAGATACTCCTATAGTTGTTCGGGTCGGACCTTGTACCTTTTCCTTTGCATAATGTTACCACTTTAGCACTCTCCAAGCCGGTGGAAATTCATTAACACCGTTCCATATCAGTTCAAAATCAAGCTTCAGTTTGTCAGTGAGTGGTTGTCCACCCCACTTCAGAACTTCAGCAATCACTCCATTCAATCTGGGCACCTTCCTATTAGGGACCATCCATATATTATGTACGCACTGAAAGCGGAGGGGGGTGTTTAAATTTAAAAGATTTTGCGTATGGGTGCGTATGATAATGGGGGTATCTCCCGCCAAGGGAATCTTCCGGATTGGTTCAGTGATCGGGTGTTCGGAATAGGATCGGACGCAAACACCCGGCGTGGAGTCCGAGTGCCGGTAGCGGCCGACTTGTGCCTCAGAACGAGCGGCCGGAATGCGACCGAGTGGACCGGTGTGAGAGCGGGGAACGATAATCGCGATGTGGGCCGACACCAGATACGATAGTCCGTGAGGAAGGTTCCAGGCCGTGCGGAAGGTGAATCCGCGAGGAGAATAACGTTCGAAAAAGTCATATTGAGCAAAGTTTTATTCATAACAACAAAAGTTTTCTTTACATCGACATCGAAATCATAATATTTTCATCATTTTATTTTAAAAGTGAAGCGGTAAAACAAAAACATTGTTAGAAGGAATTTTTTTAATGCTATTGTTTTTTATTTAATTCACTTCATTTTTTGGTTGTTTTTGAGGATCACTACATATGGAATATGACAACTGAAACTGGATGAATCAAAGTTCCGTTGGAAGTCCCGCTTGTTCAAGAGATACATTGAAAGAGATTTGCATGCAATTTAACGAATACTTGCGGTTCTATTCACCAGATTTTATTAAATTGTTAGAGAACGAGTGTATAAATCGAAATTGTGGAATAACCGATAAAGGTGGAGGAGAAATCGGAGAGATAACTTTATGTTTACCCTACCCTCGTCCTGGAAGCACTGATTTCCCAGCCCCGGGACGCCGCCGCAACGCTGCGCTCGCTCTAACACCAACATTTCTTGTAGCAGAGCGTGGTTGCGGCGCTCTGGAGTTGGGTTCGTTCCTTCCGGGTCGACGGGTTAAAAATGAATTACAGATATTCTTCCCCCTGATTGAGGAATGTTTGGTGCATTCAATACTTGGAATGTGAATAGTGTGTGGGGGTTTAAAATTTATGATGAAATAAATGATGATGAAAGAGATTCTAAAAAATCAGGGGGTTTTCGGATTGCAAATTTCTTACAAAATGTTATGCAAATTCCATGCGAGTTTCGATCGACGAGCTGCACCGTCACAAAAATCGGCCCAGCACCGGTTTGGGGCTCGTCTATCGAAGTTCGTGGTATGATGGTTGTGTGTGTGAAATGAAAATGAGTGACGGGAGGTTAGAGCCCAGGTCGAGACATCTCCAACATATGCAAATTTTAAAAAGGGATAACAGAAATAAACGAGTGAATGGTGTTAGAAATCTTCTATCGACAGTGACTAAAGAAGAATTGTTGAATATATTCGGCAATGTCGGTAATTATGTCTCATGCGACGGGAATGTCGACTCAATTTCCGCTTACATCGAATTAAAATCAGAAGCATCCGTCGAAAAATCTCTCTTGATGGGCAACGTGGAAATGGGCGCCGTTATATCATTCAAACAAACGATCGATCAACACGACTCCGAAACTAAATCTGATGTCACATCTCAAATTTTTATTAGAGCGCTAACCGGTAAGACAACTTCTTCTTAGAAGCTGAATCAGGCGAAACAATCGAAAATATCAAGGAAAAAGTTTTGGCTAAAGGTGTTCCTTCTGATCAGCAGAGACTGATTTTCGCTGGGAAACAACTCGAGAACGGAAAATTTTTGAGTGATTATAACATCCAGAAAGACTCAACAATCCATTTATTGGTTCAGTTACGAGGAGGAAGCGATCAGAAGACGGCGGGAGTGGACAGTCCGGAGAGTCAATGGAAAGATGGTAAATATCAAAAGCCTAACTGGAAGAAGCAATTAACAAGGAGGCGAAACCAAGCCTTGGAGGCACTTCAAACAAATGAAGAAGTCCAGAAGAGATGTGACGATTACGAGAACGAGTTTGAAAGGACGAGGAAAAAGTTCAAAGACCTCGTGAATTTGGGGAAAGAATTATGTCACCGAGATGAAACAGACAAATTATCAAAAGAAAAAGACGAGATCAAGGAGAAATACAACGAATTCCGAAAAATATTTGAAATGCAAAAAAACAAGGAAATGAACTCCGGTAACGAGAGAATCGACGACAGCCTCAAATTTCCCTATGTGCACATTCAGGTTAAAAAGACTTGAGCTGTCTCGATTCTCTGGGAAGATCATGGAGTACCGGAAATGGCGACAAACGTTTGATGAATTTGTTAAGAAAGTTAACCTTCCTGAAAATCGATAAGCAATTATGATTGGAAGAATGTTTGGAAGGTGAAGCACGAGAGTTGGTGCGGAATTTCGGATTCACCTGAAAAAAAATACCGCGCTATGTTGAGAAAACTGAAAAAAACGTTACGGAAGTGATAGTCGGAGTTACGCGGCCATTATGACAAAGGTAACCGATTTTGGAAATATATCTCGAGTAGATGTGAAGCAGCTGGACATGTTTTTATTGCTACTAGAGAGCCTCGTATTCCGCTGGCGAGACTTGAGTTCTCGTTGTACAACCGATCATTCTGACGAGTGCAGACGACGTGGTGATGAGGTTGTGGGACTGGGCACAAAGTGGATCCATGTGCAGGTATTCGGTGGACACAGTCATTACGTGATGTAACTTGTGATCAACCCCAAACATGACAAACATTTGCATCTGCAAATTTAGACAAAACTTTTAAAGACATTAAAGTTGCTTCTTATTCTCAATTGGAAGAGGGTGTTCTTTGCAAAAACGTCTGTATGTTTTATATATAT
>MQRK01253664.1:3049-13312 GCA_001938485.1 Girardia tigrina
GGATATGTCATAAGTAAAGAAGGTATTGAGACAGATAAAACAAAGATTGATGCAATTAGAAAATTTCAAAACCCATCATGTATCAAACATTTAAGAAGCTTTTTTTGGTTTGACGAATTGCTACAGGAAATTCATAAAAAATTACGCTAGATATGCAAAGATTTTAGAAGGCTTATGTGGTAAGAGCAAGGATAAAAAACTGATTTGGACTGAAGAATGTGATAAAGCCTTTCAAAAATTATAAGAAAGAATGATTAAGACACCAATTTTGGCATACTCTGATTTTTCAAAAGACTTTATACTCGATACAGATGCAAGTTTTGATACAATAGGAGCGGTGCTATCACAGAAAGACACATGTGGAAGAGAAAGAGTAATTGCATATGGTTCCCATAAAATGAATAAACATGAACTTGCATATTGCATAAAAAGAAAAGAACTGCTTGCGATTTATTATTTTACTCAACATTTTAAACATTTTTTGTATGGGAAAAGATTTTTTTACGAACGGATCATAAAGCTATCACTTTTCTGATGACTATGAAAAACCCTATTACACCACAGTTTCAAACATGATAAATTTTCTGATTGGTCTTGACATGAAAATAGAATATCGGAAAGGTGCGAAACATTCAAATGCTGACGCGATGTCTAGAAATTCTTGCGAATTGTGTAGCCAGTGTCATACGATGCATGAAGAAGCCAAGAAAGGAAAGATCAAGACGAGAATTCTTGCATTGAACGAAGAGTCAGATGGTTTCAAATGGCAAAAGAATAATGAAGAAATAAAACAAATTGTTGAAGATATCAGAAATGGGAAAAAAAGAAAAAATGGACACTAAAAAATGATATCGTGACAACTCAGAACAATAAATACTGGATCCCAAAAGAAAAACGAACAGATTTTATTGAAGAGATGCACAAGCTATTATGCCATGCTGATAGTAAAAGGTCTATAACTATCTTCGAGAAGATTTTGACATGGAAAATATGAGAAATTTCATTAAAGAAATAGTTCAAAGTTGTTTAAATTGTCAAAAAAGAAAGACATTAACAGCGAAAACGAAAGAAAAGCATATAAAGTTGTCGGCAGATGAACCTTTCCAGAAAATATACATGGACTTCTGTGGACCTTTCAAATGAAACATAAACGTATATCAATATGTACTTGTAATAGTAGACCAATGTAGTAGATATATTAGCCTGAATGCAGTTGCTAGTCAAGATGAAAAATACAGTTCGTAGAGTGATATTGGACAGATGGATATGGAAATTTGGACCTCCAAAAGAAATCCATGTTGATAGAGGAAAAACATTTGAATCGGCTTTGTTCAAAGATACAGTTAAAATGTTCAAAGTCGAGATAATCTATTCAAGTCCATATCATCATAATACAAATGGGATAGTGGAAAGACAATATCGAACAATCAGATATGCTATAAATATTAGAATGAAGGACGGAGACCACAGAGATTGGACAGAAGTTTTGTCGGAAATAGAATTTGTGTTGAATAATACAGTTCAAGCTACGACAGGTTTTACCAGCTGAAATAATATTTGGGAGACGATTAAGACATTGGTGGAAGAACAATAAAGAAACTAACGGAAACCAAGTTAATGTTGAACAAAATGTAGAGACAAGAAGAGTTTTTGAAGTTGGAGACAGAGTGGTGATAAAAAAAGAAAATATATCAAAAGAAGATGACCGTTACATGGGTCCGGCAATTGTGTTGAAGCGAAATCACGAAAGGAGTTACGAGTTACAGCTCGAAGATGGTAGAACTTTGATTAGAAATGTTGAATGGCTAAAGCCATTTAAACTGAGGGGGATGTGAGGAATATTTTGAATTGTGTGTTGATATTGTGCATGTAGAATGTTGATTCGGATTGTGCCTCTCCTACACAGATGGATGATTGGTATTTTCTTTGATTCCTACTAATTCAAAATAATTTAATTTAATTTTAAAGTAAAATATTTAAAACAATTTTTGAATGTATTATTTAATTTTTAATGTAATTTAAAATTTTAATATATTAATTTAATATGTACTTTTTTAAAAATGTTTAAATTTAATTTTAACCAATTCGATTCTTTATAATTAATAATTTTTATTAAAAGATTTTCATTTATTGAAAATAATTAGTTTGAACTCAGAAATATATTGATCAAGAAATATGTCAAATAGTGAGTGCGCTTGTGATAGTAATAAATGCTGTAAAACTCATATTGATGTTGTTAATAACATGAACATATTTGCTATGATTTCAAATACCTGATCAAGATAATCTATGTGAAAAGTACAGTATCTGAAAGATCGTAAAAGTATCCTTAAAAATAGTAATTGGCTAAATAGTTTTAGTATGGCAGCAGTTTGGTCAGCAGATGGAATATTTAGGAAATACCCTTACGTCTTCTTACATCAGTACACACTTTGAACTTGCAGCTGACTAACTAAATAGCATCTTCATTTGTGTTTTCATCTGAATTTACATTTTCCATTTGAAGATTATCAGATAAGGATGCGTCATTCTTATGTTATCAAAATATTCTTTTAATTTATAATAAATCGATTATTAATTCATTTAGTTATTTTTATTATTATTTCATTTCTTCACTGGGATAAATTCCTAATATTCGGTTCTAGGTGTGAATATTTGACACAATAATATATGTCTCTTGGAGGCATTTAAAATGAATGGTTTTTTGTGTAAATCCGTTTGGTAGTTCTTTCGAAAAAGGAACTTCAGCATATATGTCCAACCGAACCTGAAAGTGTTGAGAAAAAATGTATATTCAATTATAATATGATTTACCCGATAAAAATATCTGGAAATGAAAATGTGCTCGTTTTAGAACCAAACTTTTTGTAAAATTCTAATAATTCAACATTTTAATTAATTAATGACAGGTTTAGTAATGAAATAGAATAACGCAATTTCATATATGTATTTATTGAAAATGTATTCCGTCTTTATGGAATCGTTGTTCTGAATTCTAATCAACTGCTATTGTTTATATAATCAGAAGACCAATATGTCTTTCATGTGTTACGTTAAAATATTGTAATGTGATTGCATGAATCACTTTGCACGTTTAAACTAGGTTTCAAAAGCTTAATTAAAATGGCTTTAGTTATTAAAATTTAATAATTATAAAAAAATGTTACTAATTATAACCTGAAAATCACTGGGATTTCATTTCGTACAATTTCCATGACAATTCAACATATGATCCATATTTGCGTTATTTTTATTTAATTGAGTATGTACAGCAATTCTAGTACAAAGGCGACGACATATCCTTCAAATGTGATCCTCTCATCCTATAAAGATATTAAGCCTGAGGTTTTTTAGGAGGTCTGAGACGCTTATGGCTTCAAAAGGCACTCCCCCCATGCGGGAATTTACATGCCTAAGCTCCACCAGCGAACCGGCTTCACAATACCCCTCACCAAGATTAGAAACCTTGGATCATTGTGATGCAATGGACCACGCGACTGCCGGGTCACAACTCCCTACAGCATGACACTCAGGTTTTGAAGGTGGGCCTTCAAAATATTGGTTGGCTAGTCCAATATCGATGCATTGGCTGCCGAACTTTCAAACAGCAAATTGTTCAACTCAGGACGCTTTAGCCTGGAGAAGAGAACTCTAGTTTCCCAGGGATACTGCACGGAGGTACGTCCAATCTAGCCTTGCACTCAGAGATCCCTGCAATGTAAAAAGATTCACACGTGTGTCATTTATATTGGTAAACTAGATCGGCTTTCGTACACAATCAGGTTTTAGCTTTATTAGAAAAAAGTTGGAGATTTTATTTAATGGAAATAATATTTTAATTTTAGCTCCTGCTGAAGCACGTTTTTCTAGAACACGTTTAAACTATCTTGCTCTTAAAGAAATTATCATAGAAATTTTAGTAAAGAACATGTCGGTGATTTTAGGGTTTTAATCCAATTAACTTTGACTATTATTATGAAAGAATAATTAATGAAGAACTCATAATTAAGTGTTTGAAACCTCGTTTAAACGCGTTAATTAATTCATCAAATCATTTTAAAGTATTTTAACGTAAGTCATTTATAATGTAATGGTCTTCTATCTATATAAACAGTTATAATTTTATAACTGTTTGCATAAATAATTTTATAAAAAATTTTATAATTATTAATTTAATTATTTATTAAATTTTTCTAATTTTTTATCCCTAATTCTTCAGTAGTATAAAAAATAAAAAGAAATCAAATTTTCGCATTTAAAAAATCAAAATAATTTATTTGTTTTATTCAATTAATAATGCTTAATGTTTGTGAATTTTGTTTTATCAGACTGAATTTTAATAATTCTTCAGTGATTTTCCTGTCAGTAAAATAGTAAATAACAATAAATAAAAAATAAAAACACGAGATTCTATAATTTAAATAAAAAAATTTGGCCCCGCTCCGTCCCAATTCTGATTTAATCATAAAATCTGTGTATAAATATGAAAAATTATAACTAGTTAATCTATGATTTTTTTTGTAATAATAATTGTATCAAATAAATTTGTTAAAACAATAAAAATAAAATAAAATATTTTTTGAAAGAAAAACTAAAATAAGAATATATCATTATACTCATCGCTTTGGTCGTTATCTTTTTTGTCAGTGGAAATGTCAAATAGAATCCTGTCTCACTTTTCCATTCAATTTCAAAGATTCAAAAGGAAGATTTTTACTTTTAATAAAAGAAACCTCTATAGAAAATGCATAAAATCTTATTGCAAATATAATTAGAATACGAAAATAATGAATGTCTGAATTTCTGTGTTAAGCTTGAATGAATAAACATTCCTTCCTTCGAAGGCCAATTATTTTTATGGTTCTTCGATTACAATATATTGCCACACAGGGATTTCATAATTTCTAGGAAGCCAGAGTTACTGTACGCCAAATATAAAATAAATCTGTAATTATATATAAAATAAATTAATTTTAGTTGCCATTAAAAGAATAAAGTTAATTTTTGTTATTAATTACTTTTTAAGTAGGGTCAGTCATAACAAAGCCAAAGAATTAAAAGGAAGTTTTAAAACAATTTTAAATTTTAAAAAAATATGGAAGTAATAGAAAATTTTTTTTGATATTTGTTATTTTAATGTATTTAATATAAACTGTGAAACATTAATTGGAATGAATTTGTTAAGTCTTTAAACACTTTATTTTAGTTCTTTAGAAAGTTTGAAAAGTCTGTATATATTTGAATGTTTTAAATGTGTTATATTATCATTTATGATAATATATTTTAAAAAATTAAAAAAAACTGAAAATATGTAAAAACAATTTAAATTTGTTTAAATAATATGTGATATAATAAATTTTAATCTTGTTCAACTTTTATTGATTTTATGATTATTATATATATATACAACATGGCGTCACGAGCAAACGTTACATCTCAGAAGTACTTGGAAGAACTGATGTTTAAGAAGAAAGAAGAAAAGCTATTCATCTTCGGAGAGACATCATTGCAAGGAGAGATCAATAGCCAACCACATAAACAACGTGATAGAGTTTATCTGTCTCTTCGATCAATCGGCGTTAGAAGATTCCGCAAAAATGGATATTTTTATGTCCTATTTTGAAAATAGTTTAATTGCTGAGATCCAGGGCGAGTCGGAAGCTGTTGTTACGTCGATGAATATCGACACAATATCATAAAAATTGATTTGCAAGTTTGATTTAAAGAAATCAAAAGTTGGTCAGTTATTACCTTTGATACGAGTGAAACAAGAGGAGGGAGAAACGTTTTTTGGTTTCGCAAATAGAATAAAAGTGGAAACTTTTCATTAACTGTAAAATCAGATAATATTCTTGTAAAGATATTTCGACATGGTATAAGAGACAAAAATATAGCAAAAGTATTGAAAATATTGAATCCATCATCAATAACAGATGCTTTTACAATGGTTAGAGAAGAAGACTGTGAAAAAGTTGATAATAATAATCATGAATTCTATAAAATGAACAAAAAATAGAGAAATATCAGAGTTATTGCAGGAAATTAAGAAGTTAAAGCAAGAAAATAAGCAACTACGAGATGAGATATCAAAACTGAAAGATCGACGTTTTTCGAAAACTTTTTTTCGACGTTTTTTGAAAGAAATAACAAATAGAAAAACTTTAAATGCTACAAATGCAATAAAACTGGGCATATTAAGAGATTTTGCACAACAATAATATGTTATGAAAACAATTTTTGAAAAAAGAACTCACTGTCTGAACCTCAAGACGGTGAAAGTGATGCAGGAAGAAGAATTATCGGATACCCAGTGCATTAAATCGACATCTCATTCTTCAGGATCAGAGACTAGGCACTTTAATGCAATTTTAAAATCTAAACTAGAAAAAACGGGATTGGATCAACTAGTATGTGGATTACATCAATGGCACGACCAAAAAGCCTAAAAGGCAACTATACAAAGAGGTACTGATGAAAAAATCATCAACAATGAACAGAAAAGTAAATGTTATGTTCGACACTGGAAACGATTTATAAGTGATAAGGTAAAAATAATTTTAGCATTAAAGAATTAATAATAAAAAAATCAAAAATAATTTATGCAATCCACTTTTAGCGCATTTATCGTGGTACCAAAGAATTAGATGCGATATATTCAGTATTTTATTTGGGTAAATATAAGTTTATTTCTTAAATACTAAACATTCTTTTGTGCTCGGGATATTGTTTAAGGCTAGAGTTTAGGCAAGAGATAATTAATTTTAAGATAGAGAACTCAATGCTGAACGGAGTGCTACTTACGGTGATGAGTGTCTATCTAAGGTAACAATTAACCTTTGAATCAATTAAGGTTTTAATTGAGCTAAATGAAATTTTCATTCAAAACTTTTTGTTGTTGTAATTCTACGTCCAAAGTTCTATCAAGGTAGTATTCAAAATTTGGATTTTATCAAAAGAAAATCTTTCTAGATAATATCATTAATTTTATTGTTTTTGTCTGACTGTATAAATTGCAATCATTTGAAGTAGTCTACAAGTAAAAGAAAAGAACTTGGAATTGGAATTTCTCATTTTTATTCTTCCTTATATTATTGCCTACTTTTTGATTCTAATTGTATCTAAAACAGGATAACTATTGTAAAATATTTTAAATTTTAACAAAGTCACAAGTTTTGTGTATGTGAAAGCAAATCTCAGAACCCTTCCAAAAATAATGGTTTGGAAAAACAAATCAAGAATGATGATAACGTACCAAATTATTATAAAGATAATTTGAAAATAATGAAAAAAATATTCCAATAAAGTATTGATCGTTTTTAAAAAGGATTTTAACATTATATTACATTACGATTATATATTAAAATTATTTTATCGATCGGTTGATCTTAGCAATCTGCATCGATAATAAAATTAAAATTGAATTTAAAATATTATGGGAAATTATTGATGATGCCAGTTGCCTAACTCCGTTAATTATCTCTGATCAACTACTTTATTGGGTTCGTGATTACAATCCAAAGTCCTTATTCGCAAACTTTATTTTTATTACAACTTTCATTATTCAAACAAATTTATGAGGAACAATATTTCAGTTACATAAACCAGATTTTGAAATTCTAAATATAAATAATAATATCGATGTATATATATATATATATTGTATTTTATTCAATTTTGCATAAATCATATTTTGTTTTTGTTTTATTAATTTTTACAATGTTTATTAATTGAAATATAAATTTAGATCTTTAAAATTATTTTAATGTACATCTGTAAAAATTCAATTCCTAAATATTTTTTTCTTTAATTTTAAAACATTTAATTATAAATTATTTTTTAATAAGAATTTCCATGGACAATTAACTTCAATAAAACATTATGATTTTTATTTCAGAACTTGATTTTAAAACATTCAATAAATTATTTTTTATTAAAACTTTTTTGTTGACTGTAATATCTCCCGATATTTTTTTTCTATATTTTTGTTAAATTTCTTGTTAATAATAATTTAAAAATGAAATCAATAATGAATATTGATTTATTAAATAAAAAACAATTAGTAATTATTTACTGCTGGAAGTTATATCACTAATGAATTTTTGAATTATATTGTGGAATTTTAACTTCTAATTTTTTTTCAAAAAAGAAAATTTGTACCTAAACTTTATCGACGACTTTACCATATAAAAAAAGAACAATTTTATCAAATCGTTTCAACAAATCTTTCAAAAGAAAAAAAAGAAGCTGATTAAAGAATTGTCGAATATTCCATCGAACCATTATACCTGCGATCAGCTCCAACTAAAAACTCACCGAACGCAACTGTATCGACATCCTCAATCATATCTCCAGCAACACCTAACAACTCTCTCCATTTCATCACCCGCGACAAATCGTTCCTCACGTCCCAAGAACTCGACAAAGAAATTCTCGCGAATTGAAATCTTCTATCGTTTTTTTCTTTATTAAAAGAATTGTCTTATACAATAAAGCTCCCAAGAAGACAATCCTGACAATCTCAATAAACGACGAATAATATTATTCAAGTCCGACGTCATCTTTCACGTTAAAAGATAAAAAATTACTATCCGGTTATTAACTTGTAAAATAATTATTCGTTATAGTTTTTCTTTTTGTAATTAAATATCATTTCCACTACCGGATTTGTTATTTCGTTTATTTTATCATATAAAACTAGCCTCAGGTTCACCTTATCTGAACTTTAGGTTACTTTTATATTGACAATTACATTCAATAAACATGATTTTTATTTTAAAAAGTTTTACAAGATACATCAAAATCTTCTTTACAATATTCTTTAACTCCGAAACAGTTATTTAATTGTGATTTTTTAAAACAAAATTTTTATAAAAAAGTTGTTTCAATTTAATTAGTAAAATATTATCATTACACTATAATTTTTTTATAAAAAGTTATTTCAATTTAATTAGTAAAAAAAGAATGTTTTAAATAATTATTTTTAATTTATCTCAAATATAAATATGATTTTTAATTTAAAAATATCAAAATTTTACAGTTCACCAAAAATAACCCCCTAACAATTACAATATAAAAAGAAGAAAAGAAAAGAATTTTCTTTTGGAAAGAACTGAGAAAATTATCACACTTGATTCATCTTCCTATTTGAATAATATTAAAGATACCAATCCATCATTTCCATCAAAACACAACAAGATTCTAAGAATAATATCATTAAACAGTCTAATTAATCTATGAAAATGTTCGGTCTATTATCACTTGAATTGTTGAAAGATTCTTCTATTAGAAAGTAATTAGATCTCATTTAACTATTACATATCTCTTTATAAACGTCCTTTCCGGTCTATATTAATTAGTTTTATGTCACAATAATTATATTTGATATAATTATTTATTTTTATTTGATTTATAAATATTTAAAAGAGGTTCATAGACAGTACTAAAAAGTAAGAACTATCTGATAGCTCCTTAATTAGTGCTGTTATTTTGTAAGATTTTTCAAAAACTCAAATTCTTTAAAACTGCAACTATTTTCTACTTTGTGCAAAAAAAGAAGCTGTGAAAGAAAACAAGGATCA
Organism: Girardia tigrina; assembly: GCA_001938485.1. NCBI lineage: Eukaryota > Metazoa > Platyhelminthes > Tricladida > Dugesiidae > Girardia > Girardia tigrina. The sequence continues at coordinate 12,628 of MQRK01253664.1, forward strand.
TTGGGCTTTATTATTCTAATAAAAATGCGTCCATTCATGGAGAGTTTTGTACTTAATGTACTTCCTCATCCTTCCTACAGTTTGAAATAAACACCATCAAACTTCTTTTTGTAAAGTCATCTCAAGGATGTCCTCCAAGATTAACAACTTGACCGCATCGCATTAATGAATTATTCAGTTATTTAATTTGACTGAAAAGTTTCTGAATTTCATTAAAATAGCCGTTTTATTACTGACATTTGAAAAAATACAATGTCAAAATTTTAAAAACATCACATATAACATTAAAATATTTTTCTTTCTCAAAACTTAATATTTATTTATAATAAAAATTAAAGTTGCTTTTGGGTTTCCCAATTTTCTTTTAAAATCAATAGACAAGATTTCCTGACAAGATTGAAAAATTATACAACTGTCTATGGGTTGCTTTTTTAAATCTAATTTCTATTAAGAAAAAATAATATCAAATAAATAAATAAAATTAATAATAGTGTGTTTAATTCACCAACATTAAAATAAAAATTATGGCGTTTTCTCTTTATAATTTCTATTAATTATATTTGTATTAGAAATATTCTTTGAAATATTTTTATTTATTTTTTACCAATACCGAAATATGAATCGCCTCTCATCGATTTGATAATAGAAAAATTAATTATTTTTTGTTATTTATATGAATATATTT